>PVJS01055087.1:0-12760 GCA_004027185.1 Glis glis | reverse complement strand
TTTTTTTTTTTTTTTTTTTTTTTGCGGTCCTGGGGATTGAACCCAGGGGCGTTCTACCTCCGAGCTATACCCCCAGCCCTATTTTTTGTTCTTTATTTTGAAACAGGGTCTCACTAAGTTGCACAGGCTGGCTTCGAACCTGCAATCCTCCTGTCTCAGCTTCCTAAGTACTGGGATTACAGGCTTGTACCACTGCATCTGGCTTTGACTTTTATTTTAAACGTAGATCCCAAACCGTAGAACTCAAACTGACAGAAAGAAGTGTGGCACTGAAAGAGGAAGTGACTTGAGTAAAGGATCCCCTCGAACAGCTGGGAGCATCCATGTGCCAGGGACGAGTATTCATCTGCTCTGAGTAACAGGAAAGTGAGAAGCAATCCTTTGGTTTGTAAAAGTAGAGGTTCTCCACTAAATGACTCTGCAGCAAATGAGTTTCTTCATAGTAGCAACTGGGGTCGCTTTTGTTTTTTAAATGTAGACCCTATGCTAAATGTCAGTATCTGTCCTTTGGGTTGGATCATTTGATCCGAAGTCCTTTGTCCTCTCTCAATTATCTTCCAAAAATGAATCCCAGGTTTTGAAACCAGTCAGTTAATAAATCTTCGAACATGTCATTTATTTAACTGGTTTTTTAGAATAAAGTACTAAACAATGTAAACTTTTCCTGGCCTCTTTAATTAACAAATGAAGCCTAAACATCTCATTACTCCTGCATGATTAACATGCTAGTACAGATGAAAAGGTAAGAGGGAGGCCTCTGGAGTACAGGTGTGAATGCCTGACTTGCAATAAACATCCCCAGCCACCATGAGTTTGGACATCTGGCAGAGATTTTTGTAGCGGTGAACATCTGGAATTTAATTGGCTACATGTTGGAGAAACTCCTTTCCATGAAAACATCTCTACTTTATTCAAAGCAATTTGCAGTCTAATAATCCACTCACACCCCCTACCCAGCGCCTTGTTGCCTATTGCGACAGCCCTTAGCATGTCTTGGTTTTGCAAAATGGTAACTAAATGCTTTCCAGGCGAGATTATTCCCATTCCTTGTTTCAATCCATTGATGGGCTCGAGCTTTGTTAATTAAAGTGACCTCGGATGATTCTTCAGCTTAATTAGTCAATGTTGTCATCTATTTCATGGCCTGTGGATCTGACAGTATGTAGACAGGCACAGTAAGGGGGGGCAGAGCAAGCAGGGAGTTCATCTGTGTTTATTGAGTTCATTTGTGTTTACTGCACACAGCATTTTTTCCCTGTGCAAATGGGCTTTTGTGGCTGCTCTTTTCGGAGTGCAGTGGATTGCTTGCTCTGCTGCAAATGGCTGCTATCAATAAACACCCTTACTTTCATTTGTGAGACCCAACTGCCATTTCCTGGAGATAAAGATGGCTTAGTACAATGTAAAACATATTCCAAGACATTTCTTGGATGGAGTCAGGATATTTAAAGAAAATCTAACAGACAGACCTTAGATGAGATAGATCCTTTTCTTTTCTTTTTTTTTTTTTAACCATGCTTAAACACGAGGTCAACTGACCCCTAGAAAGCAAGAGGGAGTCATTAGATAAGATCAATCCCTTCTTCAGTTTGGGGGTGGCCGGGCTCCCCCTTTAAGAGAGCAGTGCCCACAGGATGAAAGGTTAGAAGCTGGCATTCAGACGCTGGGTGTGCCTTTTGCCATCTTTTCTAAACTTGGCCTACAGGCGGTTTGATGTACCATATCAAACCAATAAGCACTTCTCGGAATGATTTCCTCCTCCATTGAAACATCCTGAAAGGAAGTGTTGACTCTAAATTACTCATATTCAGCATTTCCTACCATCACCAACACACATCTCATTAAATGGAAACTGCCCTCTAACAGTTAGGACTGTTACAAAAAGTGTATGTTCCTTTCTTTCATCTATTTCTCCTCAGAACAACTTTTCCTTTTGGATTTCATATATCAGATTCCATCTGCTAAAGCGCTTATTATTTGTCTAATGATTGAAACATGTATTTATTGCCAGTAAAAAACATGTTCAGCCTGGAAAAACACATCTTTGTAATTGGGGCCTTTTGAAATGTAAAAGTTCCATATGGGAACCACACAATATGGAAACAGTATACGTAGGTTTCTCTAAGTCAGTACCAGACGATCTTCTGGTAGTCTCTAGCCTTAAGACAAAATCGAACCTAACATTGACTGAGTAAAAAAGGATTTGTGGTGGTCACTACTGAATATATTAGATTGGGAACTTATGTTTTTTAAGCAAAGGAAGCTTGACGCAGAGAAACCTTTTGACACGACAAAGGAAGGAACTTGATGAGTGTCTGTCCATAACATGTCATTTGCTGTGATCAGCCTCTCCTTCAACCCTGATCTCTGCTGTCCCTGTTTGTATTGGAGCCATTTCCTGCATGATAGTACGTTCCTGTTTGACACACCAGGCTTGGGAAAAGGCAGTATCACTCACCCCCACCCAGGCAGGCACGAGCTGTAAGACGTCATCAGAACCCTCTCTGCTTCCGTTGCTGGGCGGTGTTCATTCTGCAGGGTCAGCATCTTTCTCTATGTACTTCCTGCCCAGTTCAGGGAAATCTGTAGAAGTGTGCAAAGATTTGATTTCAAGATGAATTGTCAAAGCTCAAAGAAAAGAAGATGGGAAGGGGGAGGATATATTGTTCAGGATTCATTATCAGAATTTTGAAGCCCGTAGAATTCATCTGTTCCTCACTACTCAAGATATGGTTTATAGACCAGCAGCAATGACTTGGGAGCTTATTACAAATGCAAAACCACAGACCCCAGCCAAGACCTACTGAGTCAGAATCTGCATTTTAACAAGATACTCACATCTTTCATGTGCACACTGAAGTTTGAGATATGTTGATCTCATTCAACCCTTTTATTTATAGACAAGGAAACGAAGTACCAAATAGTGGCTTGTGTCAAAACCTCAGGGACCTGGGACTAGAGCCTCACTGGGAATGCTCTAGCGAGTCTTTGTGCCTGAATGGAAGACATGCAGCTCAAATACCCCGGGGACAACATGCCATCAAGCTCGTCATCATCTTCAACCTACAGGTCATGCCTAAGTTTCCTTAATCACCTGAGCCTTTTTGCTTCTCTTCTCCTCCATCTTAGATCCCATTACAATATTACTTGCACAAATCCCTGAGCCCCCTGTGGGTTCTTTCCTTCTTGGGCCACAAGCTCTGAGCAAAGCGCCCACCATGACTAAATTCCCCTGCCCTGCATCTCACCTGCACCCAAACAGCTGAATGTTGCCAGAGAGCAATCATTCAGCCACGTAGATTTCCTTTCACTGAACATTCATAACCAGCAACCTCCACTGAGCCTGCAACCATGTCCACTAATCCTACTATATTTCCCTAGTACTAGCTTTGTCACCATTTTACACTTTTTCCAATTTACTCAAAATTCCCGCAACCCATTCTCAAAGAAAGACTTGTCTGTAACTTCAGAGATAATAGAAGTCATTGACTACAAAACTCCTGGACTTCCCACTACTCATCCTAAATCTAAATACCCTCCACACCTACCTACACTCATCTCACAGTAGACTACGCACCTCCCAACAAAGGCTCGTTTGCAAAAGGGTCCTGTGGACCCCTCACCTTCCCAGAAAGGGGTCTTGCTCCATAGGTCACCTCCTCTCTTTCCTGAAAAAAAAGCCCAAGCATTTTATCCTGGTGCCTTTCTTCTTAAGCAAGAAACAAGCAAGCAAAACTTTGGAAAGAACCCTATTAGCTTGTACTTCTCTCAATTCTCTCCTTCACAGTAGCTTCTTCGAAGAGTATGTTTTCTACACATGTAGTCATTATTTTCCATCTTCCCTGCACTGCTTCTTCACTTCATTGATTTCATAAAATTGGTACATGCTCCCTTTTTTTCAATTTAAGCAATTAAAGAAGAAAAAAAGAGTCACCAGAATTCCAGTAACCCAGAAATAACCATCTCTCTTCTCTTTTCAACATCTCTTTTCTATCAATATATACTAATAGGAAGATGGGAATATGGAGCAAAAAATGTAAAATGGGATATTATTCCATATACTGTGTTTTAAAACATAAAATTTAATTTTACTTGAGTATGACAGTAGAAGTTTGGAAAGTCAAATTAAAAGACTGACTCTTTACTTTGAACAATAAGAAAATTCACCTTTTTTAATTGCCTTCACATTCTTTTATAGGCTATATTGTTATTTTAACTGCGTCAACATTTTTAGTACTTAAAATCTGTTCTGTAATTATCATCCTCCAGTGTTCAACCCTAGTTCTCTATTTAAATATATCTGATCCTCAACGCTGATCATTTTTAACCATAGGTTTTCCATTCCCAAGTCTATTTAACAAATGTACTCGGAGCACCTAGAGATGAGAATGAAAAAAGCAGGTAAGATCCTTGCATTCATGGAACTTACATTCTCGAGGGAGAGAGAGAAAACAGACCAACAAAAAAAACCAAAATAATTTTCAGATTGTATGTGATCAGTACTCTGTGTATCAGGACACACGATGAATGAGGCAATTTTAGTGGAAAAAGACTTCTCTTTGGAACTGACATATGAACTGAGTAATGAGTGATTCAAAAGAGCCAGTCAAGAAGAGGCTCTGTAGGGCAGAGGGAGACCCTGCACAGAAGGAACCAAATCTGCCTAAGGCAGAAACGAGTTTGCCATGCTTGAGTAACCCAAAGAAGACCAGAGTGGCCAGAGATCAGAGGGAGCATAGGAGAGGAGATGTGTGGTTGGAGAGGTAGACTGGAGTCATCTCTCACAGGGAATTTTAGGCTGAGCCATAAAGCTGTCACTTTATTCAAAAGGAACACAAAGCCACTGAAAGCAAGGGAGGATAGAGGAATGATACGTAACTGACACTTTTAAAAGACCAATTTAACTCCTGTGTAGAACATGAACTGAAAGAGAAAGTAGAGTACAAAAGCAAAAGCAGGAACTCCATTTAGGAGATCAGTGTACATGGTATCTTGGACTATAGGGATAATAGTAAGACCACAGAAGAGTAGCAGACTTGGGATATATATTACAAGTAGAGTGGATTGGCTTGCTAATGGGTCGGAGGTGGAGGAATGAGGAAAACAGAATCGAGGACAAATCCTAGTATGTGTTTGGTTGGTAGGCTGATTGCTTTGGTTTTACGTGAGCAACTGGGTTAAAATTGTTGCAACTTGCTGAGAGGGGGAAGGATAGAGAAGTAATGGGTTGGACTGGGAACAGAGGTTTGGGAATGTCACATTTGAGATTTCTGTTCAAAGTCCAGTAGACAAAGATACCTATGGCTAGTCCAGAGTTCAGTGGAGAAAGAAATTTAGGAGCAGTCAACATATGGATGCAATGTAGGCTAAGAAAATGAATGGAGTCACCTAGGGTAGGCAAGAGGCTCTCAGGCACCACTGTGCAACAAAATCACTTAAAAAGGTTTAAGATACCCCTTGTAGTCAATTCCCATCCCCGCAAACGTCACATCTGTGAAGATAGGGAAGTGGACCTGGAGCTAAGGCTTTGAATACACTATCATGTAGCGGTAGGAAGAGGGGGGTCCAGTAAGGATCCTCAGAAGTAGCTAGGGAGGTAGGACAGGAGCTTAAGAGAGTCACCTAGGCTATCCTTGAAGCCACAGTGGGAAAGTACTTGATGAAGGCTGGAGAAGCTGCCAGGTTGTTAAGAAAGACAAGGACCAAGTAATGGCAAGTGGAGGAGGGAGTCAGCAAGTTACCCTCAGTGTGCTTTGGCGAGGGGAGAGATCAGCTAAAAGTCTGTAGGAATAGTCATACTAAAGGTTGGAGGACAGAAAAAAAATTGTGAAAATGTCATTTTGAAGAACCAGAGAGTAAAAAGAACATACGAGGAAAATCAAGAAATATCAAGTACTCTTTCGAAAATTATGGACACAAATTTAAAGTGGGACTAATCAGTCCTTTTGGCTTAGTTACTCCAACTCCATTCAGATGCTCCAAATAGGCAGAGAGTTGCGTTTAATCACTATAGCATTTCCATTTGGGTTTTTTTGTTGTTGTTGTTTGTTCATTTGTTTTGCCAAATCTAATGAAGGGGGAAAGGGAGTTAACTTAAACCTCCTAGTTTCCCAGGGGTTGATGCCCATGACAGACCACAGAACAAAGCCTTCAGTATGGAAAAATCTCACTCTAAACCAAGTTCCAGCCATACCAGAAATACTATTGTTCTAGGAGGCATTTGCCAAAAAGCAAAAACAAAATAAAAAGTATTATTCAGATTTTCAAAGAGGTTTGTTGTTGTTGCTGCTGTTTTTTGTCTGAGCTGGATAAATAGTGAGCTAGAAAGCTTGATGAATAATGGAAACTGGTAGGGTCTATAGACCGGGGCCCCCAACGAAGCGGAAGACCTAGTCAGGTAGAGACCCGAGAGTGAGCCCAGAAACCAGTGGGGGTGAGACCCCTCACTCCAGCTGCCTTCAGCTCTTACATTTTCCCCTGTGTTCATTGTGATTATCTTCAGCATTTCCTCTATGTAAATAATTTGACTTTCAGCTGTGTGTGCTCTGTTTTCTGTTGTTTCTAATTTATGTTTCTAATTAAGTTTTGTAATGACGTTGTTTTGTTTCTTAAGTTATTCCCTTAGCTCTGAAATTTCCTTTTTCATTTTGTTCTGTTGTTTTTTTTTTCTAGTCTCTCTCTGAATTCTTCTTTCATAGATTCTTATTCTTTTTTTTTTTTTTCATGGCACTGGGGATTGAACCCAGGGACATTCTACCTCCTAGCTACACCCCCAGCCCTTTTTATTTTTTATTTTGAAACAGGGTCTCACTAAGTTGCTGAGGGCCTCACTTAGTTGCTGAGGCTGGCCTCAAACCTGATATCCTCCTGTCTCCGCCTCCAAGTACTGGGATTACAAGTCAGGTGTGTGCCACCATGCTCCACTAGATTCTTATTAAGGAATTTTGGTTCACAATTCTTTTATGACCCAAAACACCCATGAAAAATGCACTTAGCTATATGTCTGTTTTGCCTACTATGTTCCTCTCCTTCCCTTCCCTCTTCACCTTCCTTCCTTCCTCCCCTCCCTTCCTTCTAGTTGGCCTTCTTGTCCTTTCTATTTTCTCTCTCTTTCCCCTTAATTTCCCCCTCTCCTTTCTTCTCTCCTTCCTTCCTTCCTTCCCTTCTCTTCCCTGCCCTTCACTTTCTTCCGTTCCTCCCTCTTTACTCTTAATTCATTTAGCACCATGCTTTTAGTTTTATACAAGCTTAAAACCAGAACACTCTAACCAGAACTTCTCTTTGCTCTGGAAGGATGCACGTCAGGTCTCAGGGACACGCCTCCCCGCTCAACAGAGGCTGCATGCTGAGCTCAAGCTGCCGATGATCTAACAACCTACTTGAGAACTCCTCAAGATTTTACACTGGGCTCTTGTGAGCCAACAAAAGACAGCCCAGCCTTGGGCCTGTGAGCACTTGGGCCTCTGCTCTGGGACCCAAGGTCCTTTCCTCATTTTCAGAGTGGCCCCTGAGCAAGTCATTCAGCTTTTCTCAGTCTCCATATTTTCATCTTTATAAGAGGATCAATAATACTAATGATGTAAATTTGCGGTGGTTAAGTCAAGTAATGTTTAGTTCACAAAATCTTCTGAATTCATGAAGGACATCCATGGAGTGGGGGGGGGTCTCTTTTGAGCTGAAGTCTGAATGTGAGATTTCGAGGAGCCTCCAGATAAATGAAGACAGGCTCTCTATAGCTCACTGATGAGATGGCATCCCCTTTCTTGCACATGTGTCCAGTTTGAGCCGCTGGAGTGCCCCGGGGTGACAGCTCAGCGTCTTGCTTTAGCTGCACTTCCTCAGGGAGTGCTGAGCCCTTATTCTGCCTCCTGGCCCCCCACTTCCTCATTCTGCAGAGGAAGCTAGTTCTGTCGGCAGCGCTCACACCCACAGACCACACAGGAAAACGAAAGGTGGGATTACGTAAAAATGCCAAGTCCCTCCACAGCCTCCGGTCCACTATTACATGCAACCTTGCCAATCCCTCTCCCCAGAGGCTCCAAGTAGGAAAAGCCACAAAAAGGAACCACGAAGACAGGATGGAAATGTGCCTTCGCTGTGGCTCCGGCTTCTCTGAGCACTGGTGTGGCCTGTGCAGGACGCAGCCCTGCCTGGAGAGCCAAGTTCTGTGCCCCGAGGAGGAGAAACCTCCTCAGAAGGCAGAAGGTGCTGGGTTTCCAAGCAGCTGACCTGGAGACAAAGGCTTGTGTTTCCTCATCAGAAACCTGAGCATACTAATTCCAGACACTTCACAGTACTGTGTCAAAATTGATCAAATACGCCCATAAATGTTAGCTAACATAACAGTGATCACCATTATTAAGTATATCTACCTAAGGATTTCTTTCCAGTCTTTCAGAAGCTTGACCGTGGTCACTGTGAGTTCTGGCCACGAGGCCTTGCCACAGGAGGAAAGAGAACAAACAAACAAAGAAAGAAAAACGTCCCCTGACCATTGCCCTGCCCCGAGATGACCTGGTCACTAGCACACCAACCAGCGGCTTACAGGACTACTCCTGTACCCACCCCCCTTCCTTGCCCCATAAAAAGGCCCAGGTCTGTAGGGAGGCAGGCGTCTCACTCTCGTGGGCTCTACCCCTGGGTAGGATGCCTCCTTCCAGGTTTGATTCCTGAATAAAGCCTGTTCTCTGCTGTCGAGCTGTGCTGTCTTTTATCCCCATATATCCCAACATTGATCTTTGACATTCTTAAAACATGCGCCTTTCAGTAAATCTCAAAGTCAGAATTTGCTGTTTTTCATTTATCCGACAGACCTTTTGTAATCCTTTATTCTACCTTGCTTGCTGGGAATTTTTCTGTGTGGTTTTGCTTTAGATGTCAGCTCAGACTTTTAAAAAAAAATCCGTATACAAGATTTATTTGTTCAGCAGGTATTTATTCGTATTTATTGAGAAATCTTTTTATCTTCTTCCTGTGACTTCCCTATTCTCCTGATTCTTACAATGCAGACTGAAAAGGAGCCAGAGCTGGATGGACAGCAGTGGGGAGAGTTTTTCGGGAAGGCTGGATCCGTTTATTCATTCCACACATATTTGATGAATATGTTTATGTGCCTGTGAGCCAGGCTCTACTCCAGGAGTTGTGGCCACAGAGAGCAAAAACACAATCCCTGGGCTCAGTCCCCAAAGGCTAAATGGAAACTCCAGACAGGTTATAAATGTGTGGTGTGGCAAATGCTAGATACAAGATTGTGGGAGGGAGGGTAACTGGGAATTGAACCCAGGGGTATTCTACCTCTGAGCTACACCCCCACCCCCTGTTAATTTTTTGTTTCTTTTTTTGTTTTGTTTTGTTTTGAAACAGAGTCTTACTAGGTTGCTGAGAATCTTGCTAAATTGCTGAGGCTAGTCTCAAATCTGTAATCCTCCTGACTCAGCTTCCCAAGTATTGAGATTATAGGCATGTGCCACCACACCTGACGGGCAGATAGATACAAGAATTTATATGAACCTGGGGGATCAAAGAAAGCTAAATTGGGAAAGGCTGGACAGGGAAGAGAGAGGGAGAGAGAGAGAGAGGGAGAGAGAGAGAGGGAGAGAGAGTGTGTGTGTGTGTGTGGTTTGAAAGGGATTACTGAGTTATAGTCAGTCAATTAAAGAAAGGGGACAAGCAGGTCCCAGCCAGAGGGATGGATACATACATTAGCACAGAAACATGAGAGAGCCTGATCCACTGGGAATGACACATAATTTTTTTTTTTGCGGTACCGGGGATTGAACCCAGAGGGGTTCTACCTCCGAGCTACACCCCTGTCCCTATTTTTTATACCTTATTTTGAAACCGGGTCTCGCGAAGTTGAGGAGGGCCTCTAGGTAGAGAGATAAAGAGAGAGAGACAGACAGGGAGAGAGAGAGATAGAGAGAGCTGAGGCTGGCAGCGAACCGGGATCCTCTGGTCTCCGCCTTCCAAAGTACTAGGATTACAAGCGTGCGCCACCACGCCCGGCGACATGTAATTTTATTTGTTGGAAAATGGATAGAAGATAGAAAGGTTGCAGAGGAGTGGTTACATGAGCCAGGTCAACCAGTTTGTTTCATCTTAATGTCAATGAGGAAGGATGAAAGGATTTTAATCAAAGGAGGGAAAAGACCAGTTTGGGTTTTGAGAAGTCACTGCAGTCGTGATATAGAAAAGACTGGAGGGGAACCAGCCTGAAGATGGAGAGACCGGTTGGTAGGTGAATGCAAAAGGCCAAACAGTGAGGAAGGTCTGAACTAGGACTGCACCCACGAGTTCAGGTAGCAGAAGGCTGTAAGAGATGAGGACCAAAACCACAGCTCTTGGTGAGCACGTAGACACTGCAGGTCAGGGGAAAGAAGAGTCAAGATGACTCTCAAACAGTTCGCTTGGGCATCTACATACACTACAATAACATTTGCTGGCGGGACAAACAGGAGGAAGAAGAGGTTTCAGGGGTTAAATATTGGTCCGTTTTAGATGTGTTAGGTTGAATTGCCTTTGAAATGTCTAGACCAGACGGAGGAGTTTAAGAGCAGTGTAATATACCTAGTTAGGAGTCTCAGAGGCAGATGCAGGCAGGATACAGGTGGTAGTCAATGCCACAGACACAGCGGGAGAGTGGAATGAGAAGAGAATAAAGTGTTGAGGAGGGAAGATTGGGGGACATAAGTACCCAAACCAGGAGAACTGAAAAAGAAAAGAGATAACAGAAGAAATATGACAAGTTGAGAACCTTATTTATACTCAAGATTTAAGACTCAGTTCAGATACCACTTTTTCCAGAAAAGATTTGTCTAGGTCTCTGCCCACCACACCACATGAACTGCCTTTACTTTTTGCTCTTAAGCATAGTGATAGCCCCAAATCCATGACACTATGTTGAAGCAGCATTTACCAGGGCCCAAGTTTTACACATACCTGTGTCTCTCTCTGGCGCTTACCATGTTTTCTGGCACAAAGTATCTGGCCCATCAATAAATGTTTGTTCAACAAAACTGAAATCAAGGAAGGAAAGACATTCAAATAAGAGGAAATGATTGGCTCTATGAATTATTTCCAAGAAGCCGAGTCAAAATATTGTACTTGAAAACAGGATGGTCGATTGGCAAGATTCTTGGCAAGAGAGCTTAGTGAACTAAGAGAAGCCGAAAGAAATCAACCATAGAAGTGAGATGAGATGGTGAGGAAAGTAAAAGTAGATTTCTCTTTTTGAGAAGTTTAGAGCAAAGAGTTATGTTACCTCGTGCAGTAGCTGCTTGGGAAGAGATTTTTAACATCCTGGCTCTTGAAATGTTATACCACTTTTGAAGGAATTATTCCTTCTGTTTTATTACGATGACTTTTTTACCTAAATTATACTAAACATATACTCTCTAAGAAGTGACATTTTGATATCATAGTTCCAAGGAAAAGTCACTCTCGCCAACTTACTGGACATGACAGTGCAATACATATTAGATATTATCATATCAGAGAATATTATACAAATTTGAATGTACTCATGTTTATATAAACCAAAATAATTTGTGCTGCATATGCCACATAAAAAGCTAAGGAGATGGCACTGTTAGGACTCCTTTAGTCTTTTTTCATATGTACCATTTCCACATTTCTAAGCATTCTCTTGCTACAATTTATTTTATGTTAAAAGTGTGTTGTTGTGAAGTACCTTTACTTTAACTGCACTGTGAGTGAAGACACCATGTTGTGCCCCAAATGGGTTAAAAACTGTTGAAGAGCATGAGGCAAAGAGAGATTCTTAACAAATGCCCATTATGGCACATGTAATGCCCAAATTGTTGGCCTTCAATGTCTTAGTCATTACTTCTACTACTCATTTTCATTATTCAGTATATATGTACTACCTGTGAAAACTGGGCATTATGGGTTCAGATGAAATTCATCATAATTTTTCCATTACAATTAATGGAGACATTTTCTTGGTTTAATGGCCATTCATTTAGCAACAGAATTTTCAGAAATGAGCTAAAGTTGTTAGAGGAAAGATAGGTACAGTGAAAATAGGAGGGTGATGGAGAATAAAAGGGGATTTTGTTTTAAGATGAAAGGTAATATAAGTAGGGCGTGCCTGTAATCCCAGTACTTGGGAGGCTGAGACAGGAGGATCACAGGTTCAAAGCCAGCCTCAGCAACTTAATGAGACCCTGTCTCAAATTAAAAAATAAAAAGGGGCTGGGGGTGTAGCTCAGAAGTAGAATGCCCCTGGGTTCAATCTCCAGAAACACACACACACACACACACACACACACACACACACACACAGAGAAGTAATTAATATAAGTACATACCAAGGGAAACAAAAACATGTAGGAGAGAATGAAGAAACAGAAGTCAGAGAACATCACTGATAAAATGATTTTCAGAGAAAGTGAAAGGAAAGAGTAAAAGGGAACACAGGTGGGTGGATTAATGTAGAATGAAGACCACTGTTCTTAGAGAAGCTGAGGGATGGAGACTCTAGAGGCCACAGATCCAGGTCAGCAGGTCGGAGGGAAGAGGGAATGATGACTAAATGTGTGTGGTGCCCAGGCCAGACATTGCCATGAACATGTGTTCAGATGTGTTAGGCATTTAAAGTGGTTTTGAGTACAGCAGACTCCTGTCCATATGTGGTGGGCCCCATCCAACCAATTGAAGGCCTTAAGAGAAAAGACTAAGGTCCCCCCAAGAGGAAGGGATCTGCTTCCAGTCTCCCTCTAGGTTAAGACTGCAACATCAG
>PVJS01055086.1:0-12759 GCA_004027185.1 Glis glis | reverse complement strand
GATCAAAGACCTAGAAATCAGACCAGAGACCTTGCAGCTACTCGAAGAGGGCATAGGCCCAACACTTCAACACATAGGCACAGGTAAAGACTTCCTCAACAAGACCCCAAAGGCACAGGAAACTAAAATGAGGATTAATACGTGGGATTGCATTAAACTAAAGAGTTTTTGTGCAGCAAAGGAAACAATCAAGAATCTCTTACTTATTTTAAAAATTAGACTTCTTGCTTCTTTATTGGTCAAGAGGGAATTCTTTAAAGCATTTGAATATTAATGTTTTTAGATGGCAGATATTTTCTATTGGTTTGCAATCTAACTTTTTAGTTCTTTTATGAGTTATTTTGACACATAGAAGTTTTTAATGTTAATGTTGTTACAGCTTATCAATATTTTCTAAATATTGGTTAGTGCTTTCTGACTGATTACAGAATCCTTATACCAGGATTATAAAGTCTTTTTTTCTGTATTATCCTTTACTTTAAAAAAATTATATGTATAATTACAATGTACCAATAAATGAACATAAAAAGTTAAAAAAAAATTATAGCCGGGCGTGGTGGTACACGCTTGTAATCCCAGTACTTGGGAGGCTGAGACTGGAGGATCCGAGTTCACGGCCAGCCTCAGCTACTTAGTGAGGCCTTCACAACTTAGTGAGACCTTGTTTCAAAAATAAAGAATAAAAAATGGGGCTGGGGGTATAGCTTGGAGGTAGAATGCCCCTGGGTTCAATCCCCAGTACCGCAAAAAAAGAAAAAAAAATTATATACATACATATACACACACACATATATACACACATGCATGCATATATATATATAGCATATATATACACATACACATATATATATATACTACACACACACACACACACACACACACACACACACACATATATGTATATGCTTGCTTAGTCCACCTGGAATAGATTGTTACTTTTTCCCATAACACATACTCAATATTCCTAGCATCATTTATTACTAGACCATCTTTTCCCCATAGCTACAATCCAACTTCTTTTATGAACCAACACTTCCATATGATCAGGATGGTATCTGGGCTCTTTCTTCTGTCATTCTAGGTTTGTCTATTTTTTATTTTATTTGTGCATTGTAATCACACATCTTGATGAAGTTCAGGGTGATAGAGGCATATGTGCACACAGCACTCATTGAGCCCTCCCCCAGTTCTGGCCCTATTCCCTCCCCCTTCCTCCTTCCAGTACTCAGCACAGTGATTGACTTTGATAAGTTTGTGTATGTACGTCATGTCCATGGAGGTGTTTCCCTCTTCCCCCTCCCGTCTCCCTCAGTTGGGTTGCCTTCTTTACTCATCTAAGGTTTCTCCTCCTTTGTCTGGAGTCCCTCCTAGGTTCCATTTTCTCCCTAGCTTCTGCATATTAGGGAGAACATTCGACTTTTCACTTTTTGTGACTGACTAATCTCACTTAGCATAATGTTCTCCAGTTCCATCCATTTCCCTGCAAATGACATAATTTTGTTCATCTTTATGGCTGAGTAAAATTCCATTGTGTACATATTCCATAGTTCTGTAATCTATTCATCTGTTGATGGACATCTTGGCTGGTTCCATAGTTTGCAACAACAAATGCTGGCGAGGATGTGGAGAAGTAGGAACTCTAATACATTGTTGATGGGATTGCAAATTAGTGCAACCACTTTGGAAAACAGTGTGGTGGATCCTCAGAAGAATGGGAATGAACCTACTATATGGCCCAGCAATACCACCCCCTGGGTATCTCCCCAAAAGAATGGAAACCAAACTACCAGAGTAATGCATGCCTATCTATGTTTAAAGCTGCACAATTCACAATTGCCAGACTATAGGTTTGTCTATTCTTGTTCCACCGATTCAGTATCTTGATACTATAGCATTACAAGCCACATGGTATGGCAAGAATTCATACAACACAAGTACAAATCTTTTCAAGTTTCCCAAAGAAGTTCTTGTTGGGGTTTCAGTTGGAATAATTTAACTCTATAGATTGCTTTGGAGAAAATGTTACTTTCATGATAGTGGGTCTTTCCATCCATGAACATAGTAAAAATTTACATTTGCCGGTTCTTTTTTGATATCTTTCTGAATAGTTTTAGAATTTTCTCTCTGGAGGCCTATATGTATGTGCACAATTACATAACACATAAATAATATATGTTGCATGCATTTTATGATTAGAAAATTACTATCCTTTAAAAGGTTATTTATTCTAAGTGAATATTTCTTCAATCTCAATATATAGTTGGCTTCACGTATTGATGTTATATCAGTTACTATACTATTTTCTTAATAATAACAATTTGCATTTTCTTCAGTTTTCAATAGTATCTATGAGTATCTCCCATTCATATCTGTATATTTCTTTTTCTTGTTAAATAAGCAAGGACCAATATTGAGTAAGTACTCATTGTCTTGTTCTTTTTTCCTAGTAAATCTTTCCAACATTTTGCCTGTAAGTGTGCTATCCTATAGATGTTTGATAGATGTCCTTTATCAGTTTAAAGATTCCTATTTCTGGTTTTATCAACATTTCACATTATAAAATTTTTATTTTATTGAATATTAAAAATTTATTGAGAATAATAAATTTTTCTTTATCCTTAATGAAGTGAATTATGCCAATGGGTTTATAAATACCAAGCCTAGCTTGCATTTCTGAGATAAATGAAATTTTATCAAACTGTAACTATGTTTTTTATGCAAGGCTAGAAACGAGTTGAAAATATTGAGTTCAGAATATTTGAATCTATGTTCAATGATAATGGCCCATAATTTTTATTTTCCATATCATCTGTGGACACTGTGAGGTCTGACTGTGAGGCCTGGCCGGAGGAGGCCAAGAACAAAGGACTCCAGAAACCGAGGGAAAGTAAAGAGAAAAGGCCTCTAACCACCCCCGCCCCGCCCCCAGCCCATAAATTTACCTGCCCCGGCCCGGTGTCAAGTCCACCAATCAGAGAAATACACGACTGCTTTACTCTCCCTCCTTCCTAATGCCCCATAAAGAGCCCCTAGTGTGTAAGGAAGGGGGCTTCTGACTCTTGTGGACTCTTTCCTGGTCAGTCCCCCCTCCTAGGCTTTACTCCAATTAAAGAGGCTGTTCTGGTCTGTCGAGCTGTGTTTTCTTTATTCTCATATCTGCTGACATCGTCACTGTCTGGATTTGGCATGGAGAGTGTACTAATTTCATAAAACTAGCTGAAGAGTGGCCCTCTTTTTCTGTTCTCTTAAAGAGTTTGTATAAGATTGGAATTATCTCTTCCTTGACAATTTGGTAGAAATCAATTGTAAAACCATCCGTCTGAGCTTGGAGTTTTCTTTGTGAAAAGATTTAAAACTAATGATTCGATGTCCCTAATGGTTATGGTAGTATTTAGGCTTTCTATTTTTTTTATTTAGACAAAATGGATGAATTCCTGAGAAATATAACATAATAAAACTATGAGAAGGTTAATTTCTAGTATTGTATAATTCAATGAAAAGAAGGAAATCTAGGAGTATTATCAAATTGGAAATGCAAATGAAGCCCTGGTATTCTAAGATATTTCACCAATTATATTGTCAATCCTAAAGGTACAAATGAGGTCAAGAGGTTGACCATGTATTACAAAAAGTTACTCTTTATATTTTGCGTAATTTATGTGTGTTGTACTGGGAATTGAACCCAGAGGTGCTCCACCTGTGAGCTACACCCCAGCCCTTTTTATTTTTCATTTTGAAACAGGGTCTTGCCCAAACTGGTCTCTAACCTATGATCTTCCTGTCTCCGCCTCCTAAGTACTGGGCTTACGGGGTTGCACCACCGCACCTGGCTTTGGATAATTTTTAACATATAAAAATGATTAAGAGAAATCTTTGTATATTGAATATATAAAAGACATGAAAAAACTTTGTGATAGAAAAGAAGGAAGTGGATTAAACGTTGGGGACAAATATATGCTATTGCGGTTAGATAGTTTTTAAATGTGTTTGTTTAATGTCTTTTTATTCCCCCTTGAGAAAATGTAATTAGAGATATGCCTGGCACTAAATGAGCTCTTAGAATCAAGGAATTATGTTCCTTTTTATTCATTAAAATGCCTTATCTTTCTCACCTTACGTTAGAATAAGCAGTTCTCCTTTTTTCATTATCTGATGAATTCCTATTTGGTTTTAAGATCTGCCTCAACCCAATGTCTTCTGTGACAACTTTCTGAATGCTCTCCGTATGCAAATAAAACCCACCCTATCAACAAGAATAAACAAAAAGCCTGAATAGTAGTATCTGTTCTGGGTTTTTGAGTCATCCTTCCTCAGTTGGCTATGATCTAGAAAGGGTCATGTCCTACTCACTTGCGTGTACCCTGTAGATAATGTAATGTTTTATACATAGCAAGCAATTATTTTTCAGTAATGTTTAATAAAAAATAAGTTATGTTTATGGTTATCTCCCACTTCCTTGATTCTTTCATAACTTATCTGTCAGTAATCAGAGATCTACATCAGAAATGAAACTCGGTGTAAAATCTTAGCAGACCCTTTATCTTCCCTTTTCTAAGTCCCTCATTATCTGACTCTTCAAATGGGCAGCCCAGGGCTGAGGAGAGGGAGGTGGCAGGCTTTCATATCTCTCTGTTTTCCTTCTGGGCAAGGTCTTGCTTATGCTTGTCTGGTCTGATGCTGTTGGATTTGGCCTCCCGTAACCAGACCTGTGGTGTAATCTTACACCTAATTAGACAATCATGCAGCAGGCTCCGGCCCCAGCCATTTGAGGGATCATTTATTTTTCTTTGCTGCGCTCAGGAAAGTAGAGACTGCAGAGTCATTTCAGAGGTCAAGCTGCTCCTTCTCTGCCCCCATCTTCCCTTCCTCCTCCTCCTCCTGTGGCCCAGGGATGGGTGCTTCTCCTGCAAGGCCCCAGAGCAGATCTGGGTGAGTGGAAGGATGGTCTTTAGTGTGGCATTCAGAAGGAGACAGGCTATACCTTTGTTTGCTGTTGAGACCCCTCAGCTAGCGTCCAAATGCATGCTCTTCTACTTCAAATTAGCAGAGAGCTCCACACAGCACTTCAGCGTCACTAGTCTCCCCGCAAGGTCCTGCTCCTGCCTTTTCCTCTAACATCACCGCTCAGGCTATGGACTCTCATAAATGAACGCCATGCAACTGGAAAACTGTGTAGTTCTTTAAACACATCTCTCTATTTCAAGTTCCCTTCCTTGAGCATAATGTTATTCTGTCTGGAATGTTCCCTCCCTGCATCTTCTCTCTCCCCATTCTTCTTCAGTTAGCTCAATAGGACTCTTTAGAATTCTGTTAATGTCTCCTCCTCCAGGAAGCCTTCCATGACTTCCTCAGCCTGGGATAAATTCTGCTCTTCCTTCTTCTCACTGCATCCTCTTGCACCATTGTCAAGCACATGTATCCTGTTTTATCGAAATTGTTGATTTGCAGGTACAAATGCTGTCAAAGTGCTTAACAAGTGCCTGCCCTGGAACAAGTCTCAGGTAAATGTACTTATTAAATAAATTAGTGAAAGAGGAATTTACTGAAGGGAGCTCAGATGTTGTGTAAGATGCAGGAGTGGGGCTGGGGGAGGCTAGGTTGGCTGTGAAATGTTAGGCAGATGGTGCTATGGTGTGGATATAAAATGTACCCAGGAAAAACTCATGAGTTGGAAATGCAAAAATGTTCAGAGGTGAACTATTTGAATCAGGGCTCTAATCTCATCAGTAGATAATTCCATTGATTGATTAATAAATTGAATGGATTTACTGGAGGTAAGTGTAGGCAGGAGGGGTGTGGCTGGAGGAAGTAGGTGACTGGAGGTGTGGCCTTGGGGAAAATATCTGTTTCTAAGCTCGCTCTCTCTCTCTCTCTCTCTCTCCCCCTCCCTCTCCCTCTCCCTCTCTTCATCTCTCTCTCTCTCTGCCTCTCCCTCTCTCTCTCTCTCTCTGTCTCTCCCCCCTCTCTCTCTCCCTGTCTCTCTCTTCATCTCTCTCTCTCTCCCTCTCTCCCTCTCCCTCTCCCTCTCTATTTTCCTCTCCCTCTCTCTCTCTCCCCTCTCTCTCCCTTCATCTTCCTCTCTCTTCCTCTCCCTCTCTCTCTCTCCCTTGCTCTGCTTCCCTGCTGCTTGACTGCTTTCCTCTGCCATGCCCTTCTGCCATGTTTTTGCCTGAGAGCCAGCTGACTATGGACTGAGCCTGTGAAACCATGATCCCAAAGCAATGTTTCCTCCTCTAGGTTGTTCCCATCAGGTATTTTGGTCACAGTGACATAAAAGCTGACTAAAACAGATGGGAGGCATGCAGTTCATGGGTCAACTTGGGCACTATGTACAGGAAGACCTAATGGGATTTTTTTTTTTTTGAGAGACAATGACTGGAGCTTTGGGGTCTGATGGCTGATCTCTGAGCCAAGATCCCAGGAAGATAGAAATCATGAAATAATGGCAACTTCATATCCTGCAGAGAAGTGTAAATATTGGGTAAAAAAGGAACCCAACTCAAAGGGAGCAAATGAGTGTATATAGTTGGCCGTGGGCCTAGGTTAGTGGTCACTGGGGAGCAATGGCCTGAGGAAATTCAAGGCAGGGTCTTTCAGACTGTCTTCTGGCTTGAACCTAGGGAATAGGGTGAAGTTCTAACAGAGGTGAGGCTGTGACGGTTTGAAAGACGAACTTGGGTTAAACAGCAGAGCCACTGAAGATGCTATTGGGAACCAGAAAAATCTAGAGTTTAGCTCTCATGAAAGGAGCACAATTTCTCTGCACTATAATGAGAGAGCAGGAGCCTTTTACATAGTAACTGTTGGAGTAGAATGGATGGCCTACTCCTAAGAGTCCCTTAAAATGGTATAGTCACCTTGGCAAGAAAATCCAAATTTTAACTTGCAGAAGGAAAGACAGTGAGAGAGGGCAAGAGAGTGCAGAAGATGTCTGAACTCACTTATAACAAACCCACTCTTGCATTAAAGATCCCACTCCCCAGATAACCACATTAATCCATTCACAAGGGCAGAACCCTTAAGACCTTATCACCTCTTAAAGGGCCCACCTATCTATACTATTTTATTGGAGATTAGGTTTCTAGTACATGAATTGTGGGGGACACATTTAAGTAATAACAGCACCTGCCTCAAGAGAAGTCTGTGCAAAAGAGGAGAATCGGGAAGCCAGATTTTTTTTTTTTTGTGGTACTGGGGATTGAACCCAGGGGCATTCTACTTTCAAGCTACACCCCCAGCCCTATTTTTTTTATTCTTTATTTTGAAACAGGGTCTCACTAAGTTGTGGAGGGCCTCACTAAGTAGCTGAGGCTGGCCGCAAACCCGGATCCTCCAGTCTCAACCTCCCAAGTACTGGGATTACAAGCGTGCACCCCCACGCCTGACTCCAGATTGTTTTGAGAGACATGCAAAAGATATAGTTCATCAGTGGTTAAATTTTAGGCTAGTTATACATGGTAACTAAGTGGAGGAAACTGAGGGTGGAGAGGCTTAGAAGATTCTAACAGGCTCACATAGAAGTAGAAGCACCATACACTATTGGTCCTTGTTGATGATCTGTAAGGTCCAACTTTATTTTGTTTCTATGCAATGCCCAGATATCCCTTTACTACCACTCTGGTTTTCGTTTTGTTTTAGATAGCTCAAGGACTTATTGTCTTTGCAACCAAAGAGCCCCAACTGGGAATAAGAACATGAGATGAAGCGGAAGGCTTATCAGTTGGGAGTTGTGGTGGGCAGGAGAGGTCTGGAGGGTTAGAAATGAAGTGTGATGAAAATTTGAGACATGCAAGGTGATTTTTTGGGAAAAGCAGAGGGTCAGAGAGCAGGTGCCAAGAATAGGTGAAGAGGTGAACAGCTGTGGTCTTTTGGACCATGGGCGTACCATCAGGTGTATCCTGGTCAGACAGGAAGGACTGGGATGGGATTTCTATGCTGGGTCTTGAGTCATTCCTGGGGTCCTTTTTCTGGACTCTCTCCAGAGGGTGGCATGACCTGGGTAAGCTCTCAATAAATATTGGTATTTAATTCACCAGGCACTGGGATAAGAATTTCATATGCATTAATTTATTTAATTTGTTACCATCTTTCAAAGTATGTCTTACCATAGTTTCCATTTTGCAGATGATGAAACCAAAATTTAGAGAGGATCAGCTACCTGCTTCAAATTACCCAGCTAATGTGTTCGAGTTGGGATCTGAGAGAGAAGATCTGAATGTGCCAAATCCAATGCTTTTAAGCGTAATTTTATGCCTCCTTTACACAGGGTTTGCAGTGCATTTCGTTTTGAGCCTGGCTGATGACGCTTGCTTTCAAATCATTGCTTTAAAAAAATACATAGTTTCCCATGCCCTGCTCCTCTTTCTACGGCCAGGTCATGCTGGATCCCGGAGGTGCTTGTTGACGGCTCTCAACGAGTGCTGCCAAGAGGCATTACCAAAATGTGCAATGATTTTCTCTTGGAGGAAAAAAACATGAGTAATAAGAACTGGATTCCAAGAGCAACAAGCATCGGGCTATATTTTTCTTCTTCAATAAATGTTAAACTTGAAAGGGCAATGCTCTTAAATTGCTTGTTTGAAGATCAGACTATTTTTTAGAACTTCAACCTCTAAAAGATGAGACCAGCATTTAAATATGAGGTTGCGTATAGTCCCTATCATCCTGGGAAGATGGAATAATAGAAGCAGCAATAGATAGGGGATCCAAGATGCATTTTCTTGGTTTCAGTGATGCTTAAGTCTCTCCAGTCACCAGCTTCAAGTTTCTCAAGGGAGGCCAGGCATTTTACTACAAATTTAATTTTAGTTCACTATAATTTCAAAAACTGTGGTTATCTACTGAGGTAGCCTGGGTCCATCAGAGCTACTTGCCTGAAGAGGGAACTTGGCCAACATCCTTAATTTCCCTGAGCCTTCAGTTGTTCCTTCTGCAAGTAAAGATAATTGTAGGCCGGGCGTGGTGGCGCACGCTTGTAATCCCAGTACTTTGGGAGGCAGAGACCAGAGGATCCGGGTTCGCGGCCAGCCTCAGCTCTCTCTCTCTCTCTCTGTCTCTCTCTCTCTCTCTCTGTCTCTCTCTCTCTCTCCCTGTCTCTCTATCTCTCTCTCTACCTAGTGAGGCCCTCCGCAACTTCGTGAGACCCAGTTTCAAAATAAAGCATAAAAAAATAGGGCCGGGGACGTAGCGCGGAGGTAGAACGGCCCTGGGTTCTATCCCCGGTACCGCAAAAAAAAAAAGAAAAAAAAAAAGATAATTGTACCTATGCCACCAGGCTGCTTAGGAGGGAAAATAAAAGATATAAAGGCTCTTTAAATTGTAAAGCGCTCTTTAAATGTAGGGGATTATTATCCTGCATTCTTCTGGGCCATGTTTTCTCTTAAGGATGCGGTTTGGCATGCAGACATAGCAGCAAAGACATTCATTCATTCATTCATTCATTCATTCATTCATTCATTCAAGAAATGCCCATGTCATCTACTATACATCACTCACCATTGTATCTGAAGAACCTAGGATGGTGACTCAGACCAGTACGATGTCTTTCCTTTTGGACCGAAGTCTGGCTGGAGATAAAATCCACTGTGCTGGAGAACGTAATAACAAAATGTACTGGCCTAATTGAAGATAGATCAGAATACTGCACTTAAAAGCATCTTCGCATCCAGAGTTGGGGAGTAGGAAACACTTTGTTGTCTGGCACTGTTAATAGAACGCCATGTATCCTCCTAAAATTCATCTGTCGAGGTCCTACCTAGCCCAAAGTACTTCAGAATGTGATTCTTTGGGGGTAGGGTTCTTAAATAGTAATTAAGGTAAAATTAGGTCATTAGGGTGGAGCTCGATCCAATATGGTTGGTGTTCCTGTAGGGAGATAAGGAGTCAGACATACATAGAGGGAAGAGCTTGTGAAGTCAGAGGGAGAGGGTGGACACCTGCAAGCCCAGGAGAGAGGCCTCAGAAGAAACCACCCTGTTGACACCTTGATCTGCTGCTGGTACCTTGTTATGTCAGCCCAAGTAAACAAGCACGGATAGAAGACAATGAACAAATACACAAACACCACATACACACACACTCGTGTGTGTGTGTGTGTGTGTGTGTGTGTGTATGGTACTGGAGACTGAACTCAGGAACATTCTAGACCCCTAAAGCTAGACCCCCAGTCCTTTTTTTTTTTAAACAGAGTCTCACGAAGTTACTATGCACTAGCCTCAAATCTGCAATCCTCCTGTTTCAGCCTCCCAAATACTGGGATTACAGGTGTTTGTCACTGCATCTGGCACAGTAAATACTTTTGAATGGATGAATGAATGAAATGATTCTTAGCTCAGGCCTTATCTATGACAGCTGCTAGCCAGGCTAAGGGTGTGTTGGGGGGACTGGATGACAGAGAGTATTCCAGGCAAAGGGAACACCTTCTGGAAGGCACGGAGACTTGCGAGAGCAGAATGTGTTAGCACAGCTACAGCATGGAGAAGATGGTGGGCGGCAGGAGATGAAGGTGAAGGGTAAATCAGGGTGCAGGTCAAGCTGGGTCATGTAATCCTGGCAAAGGAGTGATTAGAAGCTTCCAGAGGCCCCCCAGAGACCCCCAAATAAAATGCAGTTACCCAATTTATGCATATGTTGTGATGTAACACAAAATTTAATGCAATGATAAATCTTACCCTAACTGCCACAGGCTTGCATGTGCATTATTTCTTTCTAGCATCACAGCATACCTATGGGGTTCTGTTATTACCTCCATTGTAAAAATGAGGAAGTAGAGCTTCAACAGTGGAGTAATTCCCCTAAGAACGAATGACCGGGAATAAAGCAGGAAAATCACACACAAAATCTAACGTACAGATCTCTCAGCATAGCCACTAAATCTTTCCAGGAGGTGCCCAGCTCTGGCCCGGGCACCTCTGCCTGGAAGGCCTGGTGCTGAGTTTGGGCTAGGAAGTTGTCAAGAATGAAGGCATCCAATGGGCTGCATTTGATGTGTGAGTGTGTGTGTGTGAGCACGTGTACATGTGAATGTATGTATGTATGTCTGTGTGTGAGTGTGTAAGAACACGCGTGCAAGTGAATGGTGTATGTGTGTGCACACGTGTGCACCTATGGCTGGATTATATATGAGTCTTCTGTGGAGAGCGGGCTGGGAGCGACTCTTCCTGCTGGGCTGCCTCGGTTGCTGGGAGGAGGGAAGAAGCCGTGGCCTGGGAAAACCGAGCGACAGCATGAAAGGAATATGGGGCAAGAGACGACAGCCAGGATGTCAGCAGGAACATTTGCTCTCACCCCTTAACTTTCCACACAGAAGGCTTCCAGCAAAACCACCGGTCCTGGCCTCTGTGTCCATTCCTTATTGCCCGTCCTGGGAAGAGATGCATTGTGGGAATGGAGGGAGATGGTCTTCCTGCCTCCAGGAAGTGTGTCCTGGTCTCACTCAAACATGCCTAGAAACCAGGTGGGAAAGTTTAATTCCAAGCTGAGATTTCCCCTTCCTTCCTTCCTTCCTTCTTCCTTCTTCCTTCCTTCCCATGCTGGGGATCAAACTCAGAGCCTCACACATGCGGGGCAAGTAGCTCTACCACCAGGCTATATTGCCAGCCCTGAAATGTTTTTGATGAGTCCTTTTGATCATGTTGAAACTCATGCTCTCCAATCTAGGTTTGATGAGTATAAAAACTGATTTTTTTCTATCTGCCTGGCTTCCATGTCTATGATACTGGCTCTGAATGTACAAGAGGGAGAAATGCACATTATTTGCTGACCCCTTAAAGCCCCAATGCACTGGGTTAATCAAAAAGCAGTCCCTCCTGTGGGTGCTGGGTGCTTAAATGAAGAGCAGAGAGATTGCAGTTAATTCTCCTCTTTCTACACTCTCCCACCTGTGCAGATGCTGTATGCATTTTCCAGAGGTTTTGTCTTTACCCAATGAGAGTGGAGACCTTGAGAGACTTGTAGCCTGTATGCCACCTGCAGAATTATTTTCAGGTATTTTCCCTGTTAAATATTTGTGATACCTTTCTATCAAGAATGCTGATGAGAGAATTGGTGGCACACTGGCTGTTTTCTTAAACAGGCATGTGTATGAGAGCTGAGTGCATCCATTATCTCTTGCCATAGCAGTGATATGTGGCAAACCACCGCACAGCTTTAATGCACGCAGCAGTGCACACTTACTCTTGGGCGTTGGCTGGGATCACCTGGCGGTTGTGTGGGTCTTGTCTGGCTCACTCTTGTGTTGGCGGTTGGCTGACTGTCAGCTGGTCTAGCATGACTTTGCCGAAGGTCACTGGGATGACCTTGCCTTGCTCTATGGGTCTCTCATTCTTTAGCAAATTAGCCCGAGCATGGTCTCGTGACAACAGCAGAGGTGCACGTGAGTAAGAGGGAGCATATCCGGCCTCTTTGTGGCCCAGGCTGAGAACCCGCACGTCATCACTTCTACCTGGTTGCATAACCTGAGTCACATGTACAGGGAAGGTGCTCTACTTTTAAGTCTTCAGAAGAGAAACTCCAAGAAGCCGGCGTGGTGGCGCACGCTTGTAATCCCAGTACTTTGGGAGGTGGTGACCGGAGGGTCTGGGTTCGCGGCCAGCCTCAGCTCTCTCTCTCTCTCTTTCTACTTAGTGAGGCCCCCCGCAACTTCGTGAGACCCGGTTTCAAAATAAAGTATAAAAAATAGGGCCGGGGTGTAGTGCGGAGGTAGAATGCCCCTGGGTTCAATCCCCGGTACCGCAAAAAAAAAAAAAAAAAAAAAAAAAA
>PVJS01055085.1:0-12761 GCA_004027185.1 Glis glis | reverse complement strand
TTCTACCTCCGCACTACACCCCCGGCCCTATTTTTTATACTTTATTTTGAAACTGGGTCTCACGAAGTTGTGGAGGGACTCACTAAGTAGAGAGAGAGAGAGAGAGAGAGAGAGAGAGAGAGAGCTGAGGCTGGCCGTGAACCCAGATCCTCCTGTCTCCAACTCTCAAAGTACTGGGATTACAAGCGTGTGCCACCATGCCCGGCAAATATGTATTTCTGATAAGCTGTACCTAGAAGACTTTAAGGACTAATACCTAAGCACCTGTTATTTGTCAAACCTAAGACCATCTGCCAGTTTGTTCTACCTGGTCTCATTAGACTTTATAATGCAGAAATAGAGAGCACAGAGCCATTCTGTTCCATGTAGGGAGACCATATGATTTGTTATGGAAACAAGGGTAGTTTTGAGTGTGAAGAAGGGCACTGTTGATACTTATGTTGAGATTGTCCCTAGTAAAGCAGAAGATTTGTTGTAGAACTGCACGTCTCATTAGAGACGGGTTTCTGGGTAAGAGGGAAAATGCCAGGAGTGAAAAGAGACCGGTGGTTCTCCACCCAGTCTGCACATCAGAACCGCTTGAAGAGACTGGTAGAAATACCCAGGCCTGGCCCCACTTCCAGAGTGTCTTTCAGTGTTCTGAGGCGGGACTTGTACTATTTCAAAGTTTCCCAGGTGATTGAGAACAGAGCTTCTCAAACATTAATCATACACTAATTACCTAGGGATCTTAATAAAGTTCGATTCTGAGTTAGATTTGAGGAGGACCAGAGGTTCTGCATCTCTAACAAGTTGCCAGGTGATATTGTACTGCTGGTCCCGGAGCCATGCTTTGAATAGCAAAGAGTTAGAGGAACTGTGAAGTCCTAGCAGCAGGGTTCTGTATTCTTTAAAACTGTAGAGTGTGTGGCACCTGTTTCTAGTGCCTGCACGCATGGGTCTGTGTCCTCTAGACTTTGATCTCCATGGCCTTTTGACCCCACTCGTGTATCTTGTAAGATACATCACCACCTTGAAATGTGAACTCCTGTCAGTCTCCTTCATGCTACTCCCCCCAAACCAAAAAACAAAAGGCAAGCAAAATCAGTGTCCTCTCATCTCAGTGAGTGGCAGTGTACCCTTCCGGGTCAGCCACACAACCCAGATCCATCCTTGACAGCTCCACTTCCAACAGTAACACTCCATTTCCTATCAGTGTGACGTTCAAAACACATTCAGAATGCGACCCTGTCTCACCTCCACCATTTGTACATCCTGCTCTCTCCTCTGGTCACTGCAGTAGTCTCTTAACTGTCCCCTTACCACCACACTTGCCCATGGAACAGGTAATTTCAGAATTGGAGAGTCAGACTAGGGGCACGTGTGCGCGCGCGCGTGTGTTAATCTTACTGGGGAATGAACCTAGGGGCATTTTTCCTCCAAGCTACATCCCTAGCCCTTTTAATGTTTTTATATTTTTTGTTTTGAAACGAGGTCTCGCTAGGTTGCTGAGAGTCTTAGTATGTTGCTGAGACTGGCCTCAAACCTGTGATCCTCCTGTCTTAAACTCCCATGTATTGGGATTATGGGCGTGTACCACCACACCTAGCCCAGACTTGGTTTTTCTTATAATTAAGCCCTAATCTCAGCACAGCAGCCAGAGTGATCTTTTCACATATGTTAGAATGCCTCGCTGCTCTGTTAAAATCCTCCCCTCTCTCTCACTAGATAGAAACAAAGTCCTTACCGTGGCCATGAAAACCCCATGGGAAATGACCCCTCCTCCCTCTGACCTCATCTCCTGCCTCTCTCCTCATTTCTCCACTCTAGCTATTGTTCTGTGAACATGCCAAGGACACTGCCTCGTGGCATTTACAATGGCTGTTCCCTCTGCCTGAAATGCTTTTCCTTCTGATCTCTGCACAGCTTTTCCTCTCGCTTCTCCGCGAGGGCTTCCCTGGCCACCACACATAAAATAGCCCCCACACCCAGGTGCTTCTTGTCTGCTGTGTCCTGCTTTACTCTTCTCTGTAGCACTTATCCCCATCTAACATATACATTTACTTGTTTATTTTTTAGTCTGTCTGCACCCAGTAGAATGAAGGCGCCAGGAGGCTAGGACTTTGTCAGTTTTCTTTACTATATTCCCAGTGCACAGCATAGTGCCTAGTATATGTAAAGATCCAATAAAAATTTTGCCAAGCCAGGCGTGGTGGCGCACGCTTGTAATCCCAGTTCTTGCAATCCAGGAGGATTGCAGGTTCGAGGACAGCCTCAGCAAGTTGTGAGACTCTCATCAACCTAGTGAGACCCTGTTTCCAAACAAAAAATAAAATAGGGCTGGGGTGTAGCACGGAGGTAGAATGCCTCTGGGTTCCATCACCAGTGCCTCAAAAGAAAAATTTTTGCCAAATTCCTGAAATGTTGAAAATTCATTGCTTTGGAATGTCTCAGACCAATTATGTCATATGGGAAATGGAAATATTCTGTATTCAGTATACTTTGGTATTACCATCGGGCTTCCTCCTATCATGGAGGAGTTGAATAAAATAAGTTGCCATTTTTAAAGTACCCGCAATGTGCCAGACTCCATTCTAGATACTTCACATATATCTAATTATTTTATTCATCATTCCAGTGGCTCCTTGGGCAGACAAAGAAACTGAATTGAGGGAGTGATTCAGACTCATGAAATAGTTTCTGGACTGGAGGGTCAAACGAGATCTTTCTTATAATGAAACCCATGATGTCCATAGTAACACTTAAGATCCAGAGGAGAGAGGATTTCTCCTTCTCTGTGCCTGAGCCCCACACTGTATCTGTAGCCTTAGTTCAGCATTATTATTAAGAGGTTTTTCTTCTCACACCAACCAATACTTTGAGTCTCTGACATCAACTGGTTATGCAACAATTCAGTTCAATTCAATTTAGTTCAATTCTGACACTATATGGAGTGAGCCCAACTCCAGAGGTTAGGGGCTGGTCCCATAGGACTGCCCCACTTCAGATACAGCTGCAAATAGGGTATCTACTACTTACTACTATCTGCTACTTACTACAACTGGTTTTTTATAAAGCGTATAACTTTGAAACAGTCACATGGAAAAGACGCAAAGGGTGAGGTGTGGTGGGTGGAGTGTGGAG
Source organism: Glis glis (assembly GCA_004027185.1). NCBI lineage: Eukaryota > Metazoa > Chordata > Mammalia > Rodentia > Gliridae > Glis > Glis glis. The sequence goes on along the minus strand of PVJS01055085.1, from coordinate 9,638 downwards.
CCTCTGTGCCTCCTCCAGGCATGATATCCTCCCAGCACCTCGACGTGTGTGCAGAAGCTCTCTAAACCCTGTTGTTTATGGTCGTTTATGGATTAAGTGGATCCTTGGGCAACTGGCCACCAACCTAAGTTTTGCATGGGCCACCAAGAGTCACCTCATTAGCATAAATCAGGTATGCTTCAAATACAAATTAAAAAAAAAAACCCACTCATCACTCAGGGAGATCAAGAGTTTTAGGAGATCTGTGCCAAGAACTGGGGACTAAGACCATATATACTTTTTGATCATTCTACATCTGTAAGAGTAAGTAAATGACCAGTTTTCTTTAGTGTGAATTAGCAATGAATATGTTTTTAAAACATTATTAAAAGAATAATGTTTTAGAAGCCGGGCACAGTGGCACACTCCTGTAATCCCAGTGCTTGGGAGGCTGAGACAGGAGGATTACAAGTTCAACGCCAGCTTCAGCAACTCAGCAAGACCCTGTTCAAAATAAAAAATAAACAGGACTAGGGGTGTAGCTCAGTGGTAGAGTGACACTGGATTCGGTCCCCAGTACCCTCCCAAAAAGAGGAAGGAAGGAAGGAAAGAAGGAAGGTGTTCTAAATGCATACTGGATACTGGTTATATTTTATAGTGAATAATGGATCTGGAGTGATTGGTCAAAAACTTGGAGACTAGAATTAGGAATGTAAATAATATATGTGATGTGAAAGAGTTGGAAACATGGAGTTAGAAGTGACACATAATGGTCATTCACTTAGTCACTCCATTTTCATGACAAGATGAATATGTATATGTATGTGTTTATATGTATGTGAGAGAGAGAATGTTCATGATTCTGGAATCATACCAGATGAATATGTATCAGAAACATTTTTTTATTTAAAAAGAACATCTGCACAGGAACATTTTATAGCCATATATGCAAGGAAAACCATGAGGAAACACTTCATTTTATTTTTCTCCTTAGAATTCAGTCTGTATTGCTGCAATCTGTAACTGTGGTGGTGGGGCGATGCAGGAGAGTTTAGAAAAGAAACACGTGGCGAAAGGCTCAGGCTATAAACACTAGGGCCAAGTCGAGGAGCTGGCTCGCTCTGCTTGGAAGAGAGGCATGACCCGGAGGTCTTCAGGAATTTAGAAAATAATTTGAGGCGGAGAAAGATGGCCAGCTGTTCTTCATACCTAATGAATATGTAATTTGAGGAAATAAACTCAAGCTGAACTGGAAAGGATTCAGATTGTCTCTTAGGATAATCTCTCAATTGTGAAGTCTCCTGTCCCATTAGGATAGCTGGTTTGTGCTTTCCTAGAAGTCTCTATGACCACGTGGATTCAAATGATTTTTAAATATGGTCAAAGGTAGAAAGGACTGAGCAAGATAAAATCTCAAAGTACTTTTCAGCCTTAAAATGTTGGTTCTGTGATTATATATAATATATAATGATATATATATAGCAGTAAATATAACATAATGTATATAACATAATATATATAACATATATTATATATATGATCTTTTTTGTTTTTAAGAAGAAACAAACAAGGTCTAGTCAGGTGGATTAGATTTCCCTCTAGTGGTATAGAAAGGAACTTAGTACAACTGTTTTTCAACAAATCAGTTGTAGCACAATTAAACTCGGGAAGAAGCAAAGATGTCTACGTTTCTACTCATTTATGAATGGCCTGGGGGGCAGGGCTGACAGTCCTCCTTCTTGCCTCGCTATTGGAATCTGGAGCTCATCCTGCCTTTACTCTGCGTTGTTTTCCACTGAGCTGAGAACACTTGCTGGGGTGGCCGATCATCTGCTGACACGTGAAGAACTCCCTGGAGCTGGGAATTTGGCAGATGCTTCCCAGGGGCTAGTGTCTCTTGCAGACCAGGCTGTTTTAGTTTTGAGGACACTGAGCTTTCCTCAGTCAGTGGTTTTGAGCAGAACTCCCTTCAAAGTGTGTGTGATGGCCTTGTCCACCCACACTGTGTGCCCCTACAACTGTGAGAAAGTAGATGACTACCACTGACCCTCATCTGTCCACCCCACAAACAGCACCCAGTTCAAATCCCCCTTTACTATAGGATATACAAAAGCGATTCTTATTCCAAATCTTGTAACAATACCTTGGCTTTGCCAGTGTCTCCCACAAATCGAATGGTCTTAAGAACAGAACAGTGATTAAAGAGCTTAAAGTTATACCTTGATTCTGGCTTTGGGTTAAGATAAAGGTTTAGAAACTCTAAACTTTAGCCAGGTGTGGTGGCACACACCTGTAATCTCAGTACTCAGGAGACTGGGGCAGGAAGATCGCAGGTTCAAGGCCAGCCTCAGCAACTTACAGAGCCCCTGTTTCAAAATAAAAAGTGCTAGCCGGGCGTGGTGGCGCACACTTGTAATCCCAGTACTTTGGGAGGCGGAGACCGGAGGATCCGGTTCGCGGCCAACCTCATCGCGCATGCGCACGCGCACGATATCTCTCTCTCTCTCTCTCTCTCTACCTCTACTTCTACCTCTACCTCTACCTAGTGAGGCCCTCTGCAACTTCGTGAGACCCGGTTTCAAAAATAAAGCATAAAAAAAAATAGGGCCGGGGGTGTAGCGTGGAGGTAGAACGCCCCTGCGTTCAATCCCTGGTACCGCAAAAAAAAAAATAAAATAAAATAAAATAAAATAAAATAAAATAAAAAGTGCTGAGGGTGTAGCTTGGAAGTAGAATGCCCCTGGATTCAACCCCTAGTACAGAGAGAGAGAAAGAGAGAGAGAGAGAGAGAGAGAGAACTCTAAACCTTGAAAAATTATATTTCCCTTCCCAACTTCCCTGTATATAACTCAAAATAAAAACAAAATTATCTTTAAAAATCAAAGTAAGGAAATGTAACAACATTTTGACTTTTTATGATGCTATTCTGATTTTCTAAAATATTAAATATCAATTTTTACTAAAATATATATGTTTTTATCATGGAGTCTCTGCTTTTCTGTGTCTGAAACATATGCTTAACCAGCTATCGGTTAACTCAGTGCTGATGTTGTGCACAGATCACTAAGTCTTGCTGGATCTTGTTTACTCAGCCCAAAAGGGAAACATGAATGAATTTGCGTAGGTCACACAAGTACAGAGGGTCACTGGCCATTACTCCTCTTGCCGGATGAATGGGTTTGACAAGCCGTGCCCAGCACAGTCTGCGTTTTCAGCATCCTCTTTGTTCCAGCCCAGGTGGACAGCACAAACTGAGTTTCTGTGCCTGTCAGCAGAAAGCTACTCAAGTTGAATGGGCTGGCGATGACTCCAGCTTTCTTTGAAGCCGGGCCCTTCTTTGGTGGATAGTAAAGTATTTGCTTTGCTTATAACAAGATATCTTAGCAAATGAATACTGACTGTGAACCTGACACTGGCTGTGACCTTCAGGAGATAGCTCTGGACTGGTCCAGTCCTTGCGATCCGCTGGCATCTGGAGGAGGCCCTCCTGGGCTCCGTACCACAGTCACGATTCATTCCACAGGGAGTAGGACCTGGGCTGTGTTGGGGAGGCATGTGGCTGTGTGAGCTCTCCTGTCTACTCTTAGCTGGTTTTAAGTTTGCCTCCTGCTCCCATGCTGAGAACTTCTGTCGCTGGTGTAGGTGAAGGAGTGCCCCATCCTTTGTTTTTGTCTCCCAGGAATGCTGGGAGGCATAGCAAGTTCCAGGAGAGCAGCATTTCTATACCAGAACATGTAGGCCTTAGGCAAGAGGGGAAGCAATTCAAGGTTTATGAAATTCTGGTTTTACATTTCTTTTTGGGGTCTCACTTTTGAGTGTGTTTGTTGGTAGAAATCATCCAGGGAAGCACTGTTTGGTTGGCTGGGGCCTGTGGACCCCATACTTTATAAGGAAGGAAGTTAGATGAGGTTGTGAGAGTGGCTTAAAATGTAGGTTTTGTTAGTATTCAGATGTGGTGAGGCCAACAGAACAGGGGACCGCTCTCATTGTGAAGACAAGTTTGTTACAGAGGGGGCATGATGTGTCCACCAGGCCACATGGGGAAAACCAGGGTCAGCCCTCAGGAGCACAGGGCCAAGACTTGAGCAACAGCCTTTATTATGCTTTCTGAAAGGAAAGCTAAGTTAGAAGGGTAGGCAGGGTTAGGATTGGCTAGTTTGAATAAATTCAGCAGGCTCTGGGACAGATGGACTGTCCTAATTGCTTGGTGCCCGGTCTGGGTACCTTCTGATATTGAACTCCCTAGCTTTTGATTACAATCCGACATTAAAGGAAAATTTCTCACAGTATGATTGTATTTATAAAATTAAATTCTTTTTTTTAGGTGTTTTGTTTCTTGCCGGGGGGAGGGGTGTGTTTCTTCTCTTTTCTATTTAAAGTAGTTGCTTACAAATGATTCCCAGATGAGCAACACTATAACTATGCCAGAAGAAAATGGACAAATAAGATGAAAAAAGAGAAATATGAATGTCAGCCCTGGCAAATCCTTACAACATGTGGGGAGCAAATTTGTGCCACTTCAGCAGGTGCCCCAGGCCAGAATATTCTGGTGTGAATGAGGTTTCCAGGAGTTGGTAACAGGCACTATTGCATTTCAGATTTTGTAACAGTGACCCTCAAATCCACCTTCCAAGGAAGCCCCATATCCCTTACATGCAACAAGTCTTCCTTCCTTCCTTCCTTCCCTCCCTCCCTCCTTCCCTCTTGGTTATATTCTCAGGGATTATAATCAAGATGGTCACTGTGGTGTTCCAAAAATTCTAAGATACCTTGATGATATAGTACACAGATTTTCTAGCTGTACATGTTACACCATCTTTGACTATGTGGGTACTTCTATATTGGTGAATCAAGCTGCTAACTACAACTCATGTTACCGTGGTATATTTCATACTAACATTGTTCAGAATTAGCAATCATTACGAATTCACTTTACTTTTAATGAATATGATTGGATAAAAAGTTTTAAAGCAGGTGTATCTTATACTGCTTCTAGCACTATGAACTCTTGCTATACAAAGAGTAGTCCTTGGACCACTAGCATCCACTGGTTGCTCTTTAGAAATGCCGAATCTCGGGCCCCATTCCAGACCTGCTGAACCAGATTTTGTATTTCAACAAGCTCTGTGGGTGATTTGCGTGCATGTTGAAGTTTGAAAGGCCTTGCTCTACGTGGCCTTTGGGATCCTTATTTCCATCTCTGCCTAGCAGGATTGGCTTTCCTTACAGACCTGATAAATTTTCTCATGCCTAACCAACTAGGATGCAGTTATATAGATATCTGGACCCTACTATCCCCTCCTCCTTCTGGAAAATTACCAAAAGTATAGAAAATAACTCAGAGAAATGTTTCCAAGACCCTTGAAGACCTGTTCCTGCATCTTGGGTCAATTAACAAAAAGGGAAACAAGAAAACCAGTTTCGCTTTGCATCTCCATAGAAACCCTACCTCAGTATCTACTCAGCAGTGTGAGACTGTTTTCTTCACACAGTTATCCTAGTTGAGCTGAGAGATTCAAAATAACCCCTGGATGAAGTAAAGAAAGTTATAATTTGCTTTTTCCAAGACACGAAGCCTTGCTAAATGTGTGGGTAGACAGTCTAGCACAACTTCAATTGCTAGGAAAAGGCCAATTATTTAAAACACAGGTTATATGGCAACTGAGTCTTAAAGGCAAAGAACAAGAAAGAGCATGTTCTTTGGCAAAACTGGCCTCATGAAATGTAGATTAGCCATCAGTGAATTCCACTAATAGTCTTTATATTGCAGGGAAGAAACTCTCTTTCTGCAGAGGGCTCATTTCCACCTTTTTAGTACCTGGCATTAATGACAGTCCTCCTGAACTGCCTCCTCATAAGACCCAGGTGGCCCTTATGGCAGAAGTTCTCTCTCCAGTTTCCTTCTGCTCCTCAGTTCTGCTCTGCAGCTCTGCTCAATACGACAGTCCTTGCTAACTCTATTCAATGTGACAGTCCTTGCTATTGCTTTCGAAACCGATATGCCCTTAAGAATGTGTTCTGAATGCTGTGAGGCCTGTTCCTTCTATTTTCACCATTGTCTGGTTCAACTGCAATCTGATTGTATTTATTCTAGCTGAATATAGGGACCAGCGCACAAAACAAAAAGGAAGGCCTGCTTTCCTGGGCTGAAAGCATCTCTCTGACGCAGAGAGATGTTGCCTAGATTTGAGTGGTTTTGAGTGGCTTTCACTCAAAGAGCTGAGAACACTTTGACATTCTTAATCTCCTTTTACCTATCTTCTATCAGAAAAGATAACACGAATTTCATTCTATGGGCAAAGGAGCTGAAACCAAAGGGGATGCAGTCTGTCTATCAAAGGCCAGCCTATTGGGACTTAGAATGTGGGTCCTCTCATTCGTATCCTACTGTTCTATCAAGCCAGGCTTCCCGCTTCAATAATAATAACAATAATAGCATTCATCAACACACATCGAGTGCTTGCCTGTATATGAACTGGATAGAATGCTATGAGTTTTGTGCATATTATATCTTATTCTCACCACAATCCAAGGCTGTAGGTACTTGTGCTATCTACCCATGTTTTACAAATGAATAAAACTTTGGCCCTGAGAATTTGAATAACCAACTATTTCTAAATGGTAGAGCTGGTACTTGAACCTAGAATCTGGCCCCAGAACCCATGGTCTTAACTAGGGTGCTGGACCGTGAGCCATTTAAAAAATGGGGATTTTTTATTCACCTATGAACAACAAATTAGAGTACCCAGGGTGGTCATCTTTAGTCTGGCATATAAATAACACAATGCAAGCCATCATCCAAGTGTTTTCAGATATATTCCTCAAGCCCCACAATCCCAGACCAGCAGAAAGTTAGGTCTCTCTTTCAGACATTTTACTCCCTTTTATATCTTCAAATCCCTTCCAGCAGGTTAGCCCTCTCTTAGAAGGTTGTATCCTCTGGAAGCTGGAGAATGCCACAGTTCTGCTTGTAACTATAAATTGGGCTGTGGTGTGACAGTTGAGCAGACAGCCTGTTAACTCTCCCCCCCACCCCCGAGAAGTAGTATTACTCACCCCACCTCCCCAGGTGGGCCTGGCCCTGAGCTGGCCTAAAAGGAGATGGTGGTGCTGGGCCTCCACCATCTGGCCTCTGGAGGTCCCTGTGGAGGCCTTGGAAGTTCCTTGGCTGGGGAGGAGAAAAGAGCCCACACTTTGAGGGCTCCACTCAGCCAGGAGTGCCCCTGTCCAAATGGCCTGGGGTCTGAGCATCCCTGCTCTGCAGCTTCACCCACATGGCTGCGCTGAGGCTGTGTTGGCCCTGGGAGGGCTGGGCTGCATGCAGACAGTTCCTGGATTTTAGTTCTGTGCCACAGTTTAGACTGTGCTGAGGGTTTGCATCACAGGGAATAGAGCTCTGGAGGATCCCAGTGCCTCTCCTCCCCCAGAGATTTCTTGGTTTTCTTTCTACAATCTGCCACCCCTCCCCAGTGGGCTTCAAGCTCCTTATAGTAAGAATCGGTATGTCAGGAAAAGAGAAAGATTAAGCTAAAATGTCCTAGATTCGGGCATATGTAATTATCCAGGTAGAATCCAAATTCATTAACATTGAAATCATTTCACCGCTTTTACTTCATTATTGCTTGTTCAGTGCTAGTCAACTCGGATGCCCACCAGGAAGGCAGTAAATCTAGACTGGGGCAAGTTTCAGACAGTAGAGCTGAGGGGAAGCTCGGGGATGTGGCTCGCTCTAGTCATTGCCTTGTTAATGTAGTGCCAGGTTTTCTGGTTTAAAAAGAAACAAAATACTTGGGTTGTCACATAAAAATTTATTTTTAAATGTTAACAGGAAAATTATTACAAAATAAAATAAATTCTGTGTGGAGGACTTCTAGATTCTAATAACTAGGTGTTAAACTAATCCTCTCTCTGAAAAGAGAAAATAAAATTAAAGAAATATATATAAAAGCATCACTTCAAAAGCATCAATGAACAATGAATGGCCTAAAAAGAAAACAACAAGAACACGAAGAAAGATGGATGCGGAAGGAAATACACCAAGTATTGTGTGCATATATGTTTGTATAACTTTGAGCCTCACGATGATGTATACTTGTAATGCACCAATAAAAGTATAATACTTTTTTTAAAAAAAAAAAGGAGGATGGAGCTCAGAGAAATGGGCCAGAACCCTTTCTATTCTAGGGAATTTTTGCCCATCGAGGAGAAGTGCTAAAGAACTTTAAAATGGGTTTGGGTAAACTACACAGGGTGTAGGTGGCAGGCATTAGGTCCAGGTAGAGAGCTGGTCTAGTACAACCTGGCTCTGCTACTGAAAGTATTAACCAAAGTAGCAGCGAGGAGGCAACCCTGTGTGGCAGGTTTATGTGACTGAAGGAAAAGATCATTAGATAAGTGCTCACCAAAGGCAGAGATCCTGGAAGAGCTGTTCTCATTCTATACTGTCAACTCAAGGGAACCATTGTAAAGGTAGAAACAGGCTCTAATCCAAAGGGTTATAAATCCATGATCTACTATCTCTGAGCTACTCGCTCCTTCAGAAGTCTCACAGAAGGAAATGAAGGAAGCTAACAATATCCTGGGTCTCAAGTTACTTCTGTAAGTTTTTCAAACTAAGTGACCAACAAGTGATAACAGGTTGCAAGGCACTTTAATAGACAAAGTATCATGTACCAGAATCAACAGAAATAATATAAACCCAAAGAGACCCCACAGGTACTAGAATGTATTCAATACAGACTATAAAGTAGTTATGTTTGCCATATTTATGGAAATAAAACCCTATAAAGACATCAGCAAATAACTGGAAACTATAAAAAGGCATCAAGATATCGAAATTAAAGAACTGAAAAAAGATAGCTGAAATTAAGAACACAATAAACTTAACAGCAGCTGAAAAGTATTAGAGAACTTAAAATATGTCCAAAAAAAGTAGATATGGTGCACCTGGAACAACAAAAGATGAAAAATATAACTGAGGGTAAGAGACTTGAAGGATAGGTGAAAAATATAATTGAGGGTAAGAGACATGAAGGATACATGAGAAGGTCTAACGTCATTTAATTTGAGCCTCAAATGGGGAGGAGACACTACTGTACAGACAAAACTTGAAAAGATAATAGCTGGGGATTTCCCAAAACTGATGAAGAAAATCAACCCACTGGCTCTAGAAGGACAAGCAGGAAATAGAAAAATAAGTTCACATCCAGATACATCAGACTCACAGCAAAAAAGCAAAGGCAAAGAAGCAATAGTTTGATTGACAACTAAGTTTTCAACAGTAACTCTGAAAATCAGAAGACTGAAAGAAAATCACTGCCAACCAAGACTTCTCAATTTAGTGAAATGCTCTTGTAAAACGAAAGCAAAATAGAGGTGTTTTCAGACAGACAAAATCTGAGTGAATAGTCTACCAGTACATGTACACAAAAAGAAATTCTGAAGGATAGTCTTCAGGTAGGAGGAAAATCACGGAGGAAGTTTTGTAAAAAATCACAAACCTGTAAGACTCAATCACTATCCAGAGCATGAAAGGGCGGGAAGGGGGAGGGAATAGGGTGGGATTGAAGGGAGGGCTAAATGTGCAATGTGTGCATGTATGATGTTCATACCCTGACATATATCAAAATGTATAATTACAATGCACCAATAAATGAACA
>PVJS01055084.1:0-12761 GCA_004027185.1 Glis glis | reverse complement strand
AATATATTTTTAAAAAGAAATATAACTAGATCTACCCAGCTATGAACATTTTATTAATCACATGGATTTATACAAAAATTAGAATGTGAAGGTAATATTGACAACAAAATCAAATCTCAATAATACATTTCAATGACATATTTGCCTTTCAGTAGTCATCATGCAAGTACATATGTAGATTTTTACTTAATATTTTGATATTTTGATCACAAATGACAAGCACACTTTCATAGTTTCATATTTTTCCAGCTGACCTATTAAAATAAGAGGTGCTCATAACCAAGATTGTGACAGCTGCCTCGTAACCCATTTATAGTTGCTGATTTTTAACAGTTTGTATAACCATTTTTAGTCAAACATTCACATAAACTTCATACTCAAGCACCCTCACATACCAGGCATATATAAGATAAAAATAATTATCCTTAAAAAATCCCAAAGACTACTAATTAATCCTGTTCTCCATAAATAAGAAGACAGACATACAATCAAGAACTCAGAAGTGTCCCTCAGTAGAAATGTGCTAATTGAAGAATCATTCCAATCCTGGCGAAGTTTAAACATCAAACCTGAAAGAAACAAAATGTGATAGGATTCCCGAAGAGAGTCATTGAAGTTAAAGAGACAAAATATTTAATGCGTCAGAACTAAACCAAATAAATGGAAAGGATCAACAACCAGAGGTAACTCATGAGAAAACATGTTTTTGCTCAGTTGCTACATAAAACATTTCCCAGGATGAAAGTGTTTGATTGGAAGTATTCCAGTAAACCTTACTCTTCACTCTGAATGTGTGAAGTTTTATTCTTGTCATAACTCTATTTACTAGCAGAGATATCGACCACAATATTCAAAATGAATACCCTTCATTACTTTTTCCTGATTTCTTAGATAAGATAAATTGAAAAGGGCTAACACACTAAGACTGCATTTCCATTGGTCTAAGAAATCTATTATTGTCCAAGTACAGCATCTCACCCTTTACTTTGAAAACATAACAAATGAAAATTTTCTTTTAAATCTTAGAAATTCACACATAAGCAATAACCTATATGCAGCAGTAATTGATAATAAATTTTAAATTGCAAAAGACAGTAAAACTATAGTTATTCAAATCGTATTGAGCCCCTGTAAATAGAAAATATTAACATATTTCCTTTAAGTGTAAAGGTTTGCTTTTGTAAAAAAATTAGGTTGATTAATATTTTATCATGCCATTTTGTGTTCTTCATTAGCTAACTTTCAATGTCATTGTAAAGCTTGTCTTTCTGCTAACGGTCTCTGTCAGCTAAGGAATACCTTTAAAACAATCAATATTTTTTGGTGTTCAAAAAAAATGTGTACAACAGATACATTACAACAGGATTGGGACTCTTTTTGTTTTTGTTTTTGTTTTTTGTACTGGGGATTGAGCCCAAGGGCATTCTATGTCCAAGCTAAACCCCCAGCCCTTTTTATTTTTTGTTTTGTAACAGGGTCTCTCTAAGTTGCTTAGGGTCTCCCTAAGTTTCTGCGGCTGTCCTGGAACTGTCCTGTCTCAGCCTCCCAAGTATGGGAATTACAGGAGTGGGCCACTGCACCCAGCTGATTGGGACTTTTCAGAACTAAGTATGTCCTGCATGCCTGGTCTATGTGTGTTATATTTCAAATTAAATAAAATCAAAGATCGAAAATTATTATTTTGGATATTCTTTGCAAATGACTGCATTTCTGTTTTGTTCACTGTACAATTTTTTAAATACTCTACAATTTTATAGCAGTTTTAAGTTCACAGCAAAATTGAGCAGAAGATACAGAGATTTCTCATATATTCCCTGTCACCACACACGTGTAGCTTCTCCCATTAACAGCAGCCCCACAAGGCTGGTACATTTGTTATCATTGTTGAACCTCTTTTGATACATCATCAATACCCAAAGCTTACCATTTTAGTCAATATCACAGTTTACAATATTCTTCATCATTGTCGTTGTTTATTCTGAGTTTGGACAACTGTATAATGAGATAATATCTACCATACAGAATAGTATCACTGACCTGAAAATTCTCTCTGCTTTTTCTACTCAACTCCACTTGCCGGCCACTGATCAATATAAAATTGTCTGTATTGTCTTGTGTTTTCCCCAGCTGTCATACACTTGGAATCCCACAGTATTCAGTCTTTACAATTGGGCTTCTTTCAGCTTGTAATATGTCTTTAAAGTTTCAAATTTTTCTTGGTTTGGTCGTCATTTCTATTTAATGCTGAATACTAGCCCATTATTGGGCTACACTACAGTTCATTTATCCTTTCACTTGCTGACATATTTGTTGCTTTCAAGTTTGGGCAATTATGAATAAATTTGCTATAAACATTCGTGGGCAGGTTTTTGAGTGGACCTTAATTTCCAACTAATTTGGGTAAATACCGAGGAGGGTGATAATTGGATCATATGGTAAGGGTATGTGTAGTCTTGTGAACTTCATACAGAACAGCTCTGAGATAGCAGTGTGTCCAGTCTAAATAGATTTGCTTTTGGATCTGCTAAATTTAGACTCCAGATCTCTTGTCAGTGTGGCACCATCTTAAATATTTTCTTAGAATGAGTTTGCACAGATCATGCAGGCAAGGCAATTTAAAAGCCTAAATCTCTGTAATGATTGGCCTGTTTTTATAAGCCTTCAGACTTAGTTTCTACCTATAGGACTACCTTGGAACAATTCTAGGCTTTGGACAAATATTGTCTAATTAAATCCTTGGGCCTTTGTGGAATGTCTGTTTCTTTATATATATATATACTTTTATTAGTGCATTGTAATTATACATCATAGTGAGGTTCAAAGTGATACAAACACACATACAGCACTTGGTGTATGCCCTTCCCCATCCCACCCTGTTCCCCCTTCCTTACATACACTTGTGAGATTGGTAGAGATACCTCCATATATGGACATAACATTACTTCAACTGTCTCCTTCCTCAATCAACTTTTGACCCTCCCAACCTCCCTTCCCCAATCCCCTTCCACTATTCTGCTGGTCTTTCTCCTCATTTATTAAAGTCCCTTTTGTTTCCTATTATATCTCTAGCTTTGACATAGGAGAGAAAACTTATGACCCTTAAGTTTCTGAGACTGGCTAACCTCATTTAGCATAATATTCTCTAGCCTACCCTTTTTTTCTTTCAAAAGACATATTTTTGTTCTTTATGGTTGAGTAAACAACTCCATTGTGTGTATATACCACATTCTCTTTATCCATTCATTGTTGATGGATACCTACGTTGTTGCCATAATTTGGCTGTTGCAAATAGTGTTGTTATAAACATGGACATGCATGTATCACTAAAGCATCCTATTTCTATTAGCTCTAATCAACTGCTCTATGAGAGTGCAGTACCTATTTTCTGAGCTTGCTTAACGGATATCCCAAATTTCTCAGAGATACTGGAAGCATCGACATGATTTTATGCCTCTGGTTTTCAACTTTCTTTATCCCATTCCAACCTCATCAGATTTTCTTTGCACTTTTGTGGGCTTACATCTTCATGGAAAGGTATGTTATGATTTATCCATAATGAATAAAGTTTTCATACAAGACAAGTTTTAAGAATGTGTAGATCATCATCTCTCTGGGTCCAGAAGACCAGAATTGTTACTTTTGCTATAATTTGAGTACAGCACATGTGTATGAAAAGATAGCTAATGTTTACAACCAAACATTACAGAGCAAATATATTAATAATTCTGTTCAATGAGTCATAAGCTTTCTTGAAGGATCAGGATTCTAGCTTTTGATCATACACCCAGATTACTGTGCAATCTCAGTTTAGTTGGACAGTTTATAGTTTATTTCTGAAAAGCAGAAGCAAACAGTCAAATAAAACTATCTTATCTAAATAACATCAAGAATAATTATTACTTAAAATTGTTCCAGGATGCCCCTGGGTTCAATCCCCAGTACATAAAAAAAGTCCCAGAGGCCGGGCGTGGTGGCACACGCTTGTAATCCCAGTACTTTGGGAGGCAGAGACCGGAGGATCCGGGTTCGTGGCCAACCTCAGCACGCATGCACACGCGTGCGCGCGATTGATCGATCTCTCTCCCTCTCTCTCCTCTCTCTCTCTCTGTCTCTCTCTCTCTATCTAGTGAGGCCCTCCGCAACTTCGTGAGACCCGGTTTCAAAAATAAAGCATAAAAAAATAGGGCCGGGGGCGTAGCGTGGAGGTAGAACGCCCCTGCGTTCAATCCCCGGTACTGCAAAAAAAAAAAAAAAAGTCCCAGAGACTATTCTAAGTTGCCCTTTAAAGTAGTCATCCTGCAAAAAAAATTTAAGTTTTTAATTTAACAACACAAAGTGAATATTTTCTATTGCATTGTGGAATGTTTCTCCTTTGATTTTTCTATTCAAGTTTTCTAAAAATTTATTAAACATTAGTTACTAAAACTAACTTGTGAGAAACCTTAAAATTAATAGAGTTGCAATACAAATTATCAGAACAATTACAAGTAGCTTCACATTTTATTTTTAATTAAAAATGTATTTGATGATAATTACAGATTAACACAAAACTGAATGAAATACCCACAGATACTATGTACCCTTTACCACAAAATGCCCTCCCATAATAACACTTTGAAAACATATACTAAACTATCTCTTCCAGGATACTGATGTGTTGCAATGAAGATACAAAACAGAATATCACAAAATCCCTCATTTTCTCTTCCTCCCCTTCCTTTTGGTCTTATTTCCAAATATAGAGGAGAAACTTTAAAAATTGCACCATTAAGTATGGTCTTTAAATCTTATTACTTTTGTTATATATAAATTTTAATTGTACAAATTTATGGGGAGCAGTGTGACAGTTTGATCTCTATGATTGTAACAATCAAAACAAGGAAGTTGCCGGGCGTGGTGGCGCACGCTTGTAATCCCAGTACTTTGGGAGGCGGAGACCGGAGGATCCGGGTTCGCAGACAGCCTCAGCTCTTGCTCTCTCTCTCTCTCTCTCTCTCCCTGTCTCTCTCTCTCTCTACCTAGTGAGGTCCTCTGCAACTTCGTGAGACCCGGTTTCAAAATAAAGTATAAAAAATATAGGGCCCGGGGTGTAGCGTGGAGGTAGAACGCCCCTGAGTTCAATCCCTGGTACCGCAAAAAAAAAAAACAAAACAAGGAAGTTAATGTTTCTCCATATTTTTTTTTGAGGTACTGGTGATTGAACCCAGAGGCATTCTCCCTCCAAGTTACACCCCCAGCTCTATTTTTCATTCTTTATTTTGAAACAGGGTCTCATTTAGTTGTCGAGGGTCTCACTAAGTAGCTGAGGCTGGCCACGAACTTGCAATCCTCCTGTCTCAGCCTCCCAAGTACTGGGATTACAAGCATGCACCACCATGCCTGGCCTCTATCTCCACAATTTTTTTAAAAAAATTGATTAACACATAATAATTGTATAGATTTAAGGGTAGAACATACTATTTCAAGACATCTATCCAATATGTACTGATCAAATAAGTGCAGTTAATGTTTCTCTTTATCA
The DNA here is from genome assembly GCA_004027185.1 of Glis glis. Classification (NCBI taxonomy): domain Eukaryota; kingdom Metazoa; phylum Chordata; class Mammalia; order Rodentia; family Gliridae; genus Glis; species Glis glis. The sequence continues at coordinate 7,240 of PVJS01055084.1, read as the reverse complement.
TTACTTTGTGTTTGGAGCCTTTGAGCTCCTCTCTTCCAGTTATTCACAAAATATGTAACAGGTCTTTGTGAACTACCATGCCTCCATGCAGTTCTGTAGAACACAAAACTTATTACTTCATTATGTTAAGTGAGATCAGCCAATCACAAAAAAAGAAGGGACATATGTTTTCATTAATATGTGCAACCTAGGGAGTAGTGGGGACAGACAAGGGACTCCTGTTGATAATGGAGAGCCCTCAGTGGGGAAGGGAAGTGGTACAAGGGAAGGGGAAGGGCAAGAAAGAAGCGAATCAGTGGAATTACTATCATAAACAATGTGTACATGTGAGAATATACCAACATCATTCTTGGTACTTCATATGAGTGGGGGTAGTCGGGGGGACACTAAGAACTGTGTGCATGTATGTTAACATCAAATAAATATTCACTGTGATGTGAGACTCCAATGCACCAATAAAAACATGTTAAAAAATTTTTTGTCTTCACTTATGTTGCCAGTTACAAAACATGAAATAAAAACCAAAACACTTATTACTTATATCTTTGTTTGGGTACCAGTTACCAATATCTCATTTTTATCCCTCCCCCTACCCTTGCTGACCTCTAGTGATCACTCTCCATTTTGATCAGCTTTATTCAACACCCACATTTGAGAGAGAACATGCAGAATTGGCTTATTTTACTTATTTCCTATCATTTTGACATGTTTCAAAATTGTCATAAAATAATAAATTCATATTTATTTAATGTTTGCCTGATCTACAACGCCATACGGCTCCATGAAGATAGGAATAAACTTTCCGTAGCTCACTATTGAAGCCAAAAGTGTTAACACAATTACTCTTTGGTTTTGTTTTGTTTTTCCATGCTGGGGACCTTAGCGAGCACTCTACCACTGAGCTACATCCCCAACCACAAATACTTTATAAAAAATAAAGATAACTAGAATTGGACTTAGATTTACAGATTCATATTAACATATGCGTAAAATTCATTCTCAGAGTTTCTTATATCAAATGCTTTGGTACGAATATTGGGAAACTAGAAATCGCATACTTTGTTAGCATATTGAATTCTTAAATGGTGAACCCTCACTAGAATTATTTAACAAACTGATTTCAGGCTACTCATTGTAACTTATTATATTTAAAAATTGACTGTTTCAACATGTTCACAGGGAGAAACATTAATATTCAGCAGTTTTCTTCTCAGTGCTGAGTTTAAATTAGATCCCTGTTTGAGGATATTGGTATGAATTTTGTTCCTTTCAGAGGGTGGAGGGGAATCAGGGAGTCCTATTAGTATTTTTCTCATTAATTTTATTCTTTTTATTGGTCTAAAAAACTTGAGGGAGACAATTATAGTAAAACTATGAAAGAAGTGAAAACTAATTCCAAAATGCTAGTGTAGAGTATTTCCATGATTTTATTACTTATAATAAAAAGATAGGGAAAGGATTGAGTGGGTAAGAGGGTTAGCTACAGGAAATAAACTTGGAGGAAAAAACCCTCGAAGCACTTACATTGAAATGGATTTCCTCAAGAATGGCACTAGAATTTATTCAATAAAATTAACTTCCTTTATCCTACCCTTCCGTAGCACTTGTCAAATCTCAGGTACAAGATGTTGGCTATGTCTATGCCTATATATTTTCATGCTACTAGAAATATATGTTTTATGTTTATTAGCAATTTTATTTCCTAATTCTGATAATTTGTTAACTTGGAGAACACTTTTTTTTTCAATAAAAATACCAGGAAGTTTCCAATATAAGAAAATAAAAAATATTTTTATTTGCAATGATGTATTCACTCTGCCAATTTTAGTAGAGTAGCTAACAGTATAAAGTATCAATTTTAAGAAAAAAATTTAAAAAGCCAAAACAGCAACAGTAACTGAGTCCTAGCTAACAGAATATGGAATAGAATATATATATATATAGCCATATATATATATACATATAGCCATATATATATATACATATAGCTATATATATGGCTATATGTTGCCATATATATATATATATATATATATACATATATATATATATATATATAAATATTTGATCATATATATATATGGCGACATATAGCGGCACATCACACTCACTTAGAAATAAAAGAAACCAGAGAATTTTAACATATGTGTTTGATAACATGTACACATTAGAAATAATGGATGGTAACTGAAGACATGGAAAATAATTTAATTGCTCCAATTTGTGATTGAAGAAAGTCTTCACACTCACTAGGAAGAGCAGTGCCAAATAAGGACATGGCTGTGATTCTTGTCTTTAGTTTATGATCCAATGCTGAAAAACTAAAATCTTCATTGTTTTCATTCCGTCAATTGGAATGGCCTTTGGGAATAAATTGCTCTTTTTTGGTGCTAAAAACCCAGGAGGGAAAACATTCATTTTTACCACTGTTACAAAAAAAACACAGAATGCAAGTTTTCCCCCTTAGAAGTGGTAGGTACTCAGAACTTTTGAGCATAATTTATATTAAATATTTTATGAGGACGATAAAGAGGACATAATTCAACCATCCACACAAAAACAAAGAAACACTAATTATAGAGGCAAGGTTGATTCTTTCTTGCTTAACTGGTTGGATATTCTACATGCAAATATTTCTTTAGTTTTCTAAAAAATTTCCATGCCATTTTTAAAAACTCACTTTTATTTATAGCTCTGTATCAACACATGGTATCCCTTAGTCCCTTCACCATCCTATGATTAATTAAAAGTTTAGAAATGGAGACTTTAGAAAGTATTTTAGAAATATTTGATCAGACTATCTTCTTGATTATTTAGCCATAAAGATATTGGAAAATTTCAAGCTCGTATTAAAACTAACTAGGCCTCTGCAAACCTGTGAAAGCAAAATGAAATACATTTTTACATTGAAGAGTCACATAAATATATCCATTTCTAAATAGTAACTATTATAGTAATATCAGCATTTTCTACAATTTGCTGAAGCAGCATTGTATATTAATTTCTTGGCATTATGATCATTATTCATGTGAGTAGTTAAAAAGGAATCATAAGAAGAACTCCCCAAAGTATTCTGGTATGGATATGAGTTCTACTACTGAGGATCTGAGAATTTTTGAACAGTATCAGAAGGTGGCACCACGGGGGAGGACTCAGGGACTGAAATGCATTCTTTTGAGCAAATTAAATGTTATTTCAGCATCTCTCCAATTCTGGTTTCTCAAGTAGCTCATTCCCCCAAGGCACATTCCTTGTCAAGACCAGAGGGTTTCTACTCATATGGTCTCATTAAACCTTGGTTTATTGTCCCTGTTTGCACTGAACTCGGACAAAATGTCTCTAGATTTCTGATTTCCTTGGGGGGAAAAAGTAGCATACACCAATAGTCATCAAGAGAATAACAAATAAAAACACCTCACACATTCTGAAATCTTTTATTGGCTTCTAAAGCTCCCAAAGTAATAAGCTTTAGCACTGTGTGTCACACCGGGGGAAACAGCCTGTACCTTATTCGCTGCTTCATAAAGTCTCATACATTTTACATATTTTCTCATACTAATTAACATATTTTGACTAAGTATTTCTTGCCAATACTATCTGGGGAATAAGGTATACCATGAAAATTTGGCATGTTGTCACATATATATTGTAGAAGAAAGCATAATTGAAGAAAAACAATATTAGTTTATTAGGAAAATAGTTATGGTTTGATTTTGCTTATTTTCAGTCACATTTACTTTACTTTCACTAATGCTATTCATATCTGCCATCTATATAGTTTGATATGTATTTTATACTTGTTAAACCATACCAAGCAGTTTTTAGGCACCTACTTAAGAGAACCTTCTGCAATTTGACCTCATAAAATCTTCTCTTCAAATACAGAAAGTTGTCTTATTTATTACATGTTCTCTGGTTTTCATACTGATTAGTTTATGGTGAAACTCTATCAGTAGTATATAAGCAAAAAGAAATATGTATCCAACATTTTAATAGAATTTTTATTTATGTCATATGTATTAAATTTCAGTGTTAACCCTACATTTTTAGACTGACATAACAGATGTTTTTTTAGGTAAAGATGTTTTTTAGGTAAAAAGTGTTATTTTTAGTGTCATGAATAAAATGCCAAATAAATAGATAGTAGGGGTGAGTTATTCCAAATTTTTTAAACATCTAGTGTATGTAGGTATTCTGTTTTATAAAATAATAGACTAACTTTGAATAAAATTCTGCTTTTGAAACATTTTCATGATATTTTCCATAAATTACATAATGAAGAACTAACAAAATTATAGCCTAAAAAAGAGAGAATAGATAGCACTTTAATAAGTGAAAATAAATTTTGATTTGAATTGGGAATATGTTGGTACATTTAAAATCACAATTTGAAGAAGTAATTAAAATAGCAAATTTCTGTATGTAAAATAATAATTTTCTTTCCAAATCACTTCCTGACATGATAACAGATGTTAATAGTCTTTGTTTATTCAATACTTATTTCAACAGCCTGTTTGTTCTATATTCCAGAAAATGTTCCAAACAGTGACTAAAACAGTCTCCCTAGGCTCTGAAGTCTAGACTCTAGTGTATCAGATGCATCAGTGATTCCTTAACACATTTATTTATCCATGTATTAAAAAATGGTATGTGTAATTTTTAGCTAGTGATGTAATCATGATGCCAACTGTAGCAAATGTCAATTTGGATTTGTTCTCTCATTTATTTTTACTGCAATACTTTGTGTGTATCAACACATTCAACTCTCATGATTAAGACATCATCTCAGACATTGAGTTGAGGGAAATATTTTCATTATGGCAATACTGGGCCATTTATTTGATGTGCTGAGCATGTTCCCAAAGTCTCACAACTGTACAGCCAGACTTAGAAAGTCAAGGGACATAGCTAGATTCAGAAAGTCAAGGGACAGGGCCACATGTTTTCTCTCATATGTGGAAGCTAGAGACAACAACGGAAAGGAGAGAGACCTGGTGAAAATTAGGAGTCCAGTAGAGTAGCAAAAGGGGATCTGTGGTGGGAGAAGAGGAGGGAACGGGGAGATACAGGAAAGAAAACAAACCAAAATGTTATGTGCATATATAAATGACTCACGATGAATCTTACTATCCTGTATAATTACAATGCACCAGTTAAAATTTTAAATGTACATATTTGAGGATCAGTGCTACTGTCTCCTTTCTACTGGCTTTATTTCCTGCTGATCTTACTGTACTGGCCATGCCTCTATGCTACATTTTGTTCTCAACATAAAATCTAGAGATCCTTTTAAAATACAGCCTATCCTGTAACTCTTATCCTTTCCAGGTACTCCATTTTATCTAGCGTTAGAAGCCAAAAATCTGTCAAAGGACCTAGGAAAGCCTACAGGATATGAGAGGTTACCCTGTTAATTGTCAGGGCCCACAATTCCATCTCTGACCTCCTCTGCCACTAATCCTCCTGCCCTGTACTCTGGCCAAAGAGGCCTCCTAATTGTTTTCTAAATGCCAGTCATGCCATCTCCTTTGGGTGCTCACCATGCCTAATCCTGGGAACATTTTCTCCAGTTGCAACTAGCTAAGTTCTTACCTCCAAGTCTTTTTTGAAATCATCTATCTTCTCAAAACGCCAGCAATGGCCACGCTACAGAGGCTGTTTCACTTTCTATTTTCATCTCTAAATGTCCATTGGTCCATTGAACTGTTGAAAGTAAATTAGTTGTGTTTGTTGTTTATACATTTTTTTTGCCTCACAAGAATATATGCTTCATGATGTCAGCATAATTCTTCTGAAAAATTCAAGTGCCCAGTTCACATTAAGTGTTTGGTATGTATTTGTTGAGTTAATGAGTAAATGAAAGCAGTATGTTTCAATTCTATTAGGTTTTCACATTTTGTAAGTATATTTGATTAGTCCTGTGGAGATACACATTCTACAGTTTCATTTTAGCATTTTATTATTTGGTCTATTATTATTATATATCTTTATCATTGCAGGTTATCTTTGTAGGGGGATTGAGGAAGAAAGGTAGAAAGGTGGATAGTAGTAGATATAGAAGATAGAACATAGATATAGATGGATGGATGGATGGAGAAATCGAGTATTGAAATACGATGGCTTTAAAATCTTTGGTGGCTTTTGGCTCAAGCTTCAGTGAAGATGTATCATTTATGCAGTGCACCTTGACCTTACTGTACATATTTCAAATCAATCAGGAGTACAGACTTTGGCTTAAATTGGTCCAATAATTATCTCAGCCCTGCTTTGAAATGACTGACTTTACAATGAGCTGCATTTTCGTGTTTCTGCAGAATCTAATCTCTTGTTAATCCCAATCAGTTCATTTTTTCCATCAAAGTCAAAACAACAACAACATAAAAAGGGCTTTGTCTACTAATGTGCATCTTCAAATTGGCATGCACAGGTCCCTTGGGTCATTTCTAATTTTCATGAGTTAAGACTCACCCTGGAGGAAAAATTGCTTCATTTTGGCTATTTTATAATTAGTCCTAGACTGTTGCATAGTCTGGCTCTACCTTGCCACCCTTTTTTCCTTCCCCTCCCCAATGCAAGCAAACCTGAGTCATTAGCTTTGATATATTGTTGCTTTTAAAAGCATAATGCACTTTTAAAAACCTTATGTAAAGAACATTTGGGTTTTCTGGATTTTTTTTCACTAAATCTTATATTGCTATCATCCATTTGTATTTTGCATTTTAGTTATAATTTGTAATAATTTACCATTGTGTGACTTTACTAAAACTTTACTCTCTGCTATAGGGAAATAAAATGGCAACTTGTATGGTATTAGATATGGCACTAGAGATTTTAGTATTCTGAACAATGCTGCTATGAAAATTCTCAAACATATCTCCTGGTGAAAATGTCTGAGTGTTTCTTCAAGCTTTTATAGGAGTGTGATGAGTCACACGGAATGGGGACCAAAAAAAAAACTACACAATAGTGCCAAATTGTTTAATCAAAATTTTATGATGGTAAATTATGATAGGTTGGAAAGCCTGTGCAAATTATTAATGGAAGACAATGTAATGAAAAAAATATATTTTCAGAAGAGTGTCCATGTGTAAAGTCAGCACATGATTTGTTTCAGGCAAATTAATATTTAACAAGTATTTTATTCCTTAAATCATTTAACTCTTTGTACCAGCGCTGAAAATTAGATCTTGTTCTACCATATCACTATTTTTTTTTTTTTTTTTTTTTTTTTTTTTTTTTT
>PVJS01055083.1:0-12762 GCA_004027185.1 Glis glis | reverse complement strand
CTCTCTCTCTCTCTCTCTCTCTCTTTCTCTCTCTCTCTCTCTCTCTCTCTCTCTCCTGAGGCCCTCTGCAACTTCGTGAGACCTGGTTTCAAAATAAAGTATAAAAAAAAATAGGGCCAGGGGTGTAGCGCAGAGGTAGAACGCCCCTGGGTTCAATCCCAGGTACCACAAAAAAAAAACCTCCCATCACTCCAGACTATGAAAGTTCTTCTGTTTCAGAGCTGAGTGACCTCAGACCAACCCAGACCATTTCCTAAAATTTCATGACCCACAAGGGGCCTGAGGATTCAATAATGGTAATAGAATAGCTAATATGATGAATATTAAGCATTTTATAACATATGGTAAGTGCTTTTCATACATTATCTCATTTTATAAGAATATCATAAATTTCAATAATATTTTTTCTTCTTGTTATTATTTTACAAAAAGAAGGTGAGGCTTTGAGGAATTAAATAATTTGCTCAAAGACACAGAGCTAGTAGGTGGCAAAGCCAGAATTCTGGCCGCTCAGTCTAGCTTGGTCCCAAGCTGGGTTTTTCCTAATTTATTTTTTTTAATTTCATAATTTACAGAGATGTTGAAACAGTATTACAGTGAACATTCTGAAACCTTTCCTTAGATTTAATAATTGTTCATGTTTTTTCATACGTGCTTTCCCTCTGTCTTCCTCCCTCTTCCTCTTCCTGTCTTTCTAAGCACCTGGTCTATGTTTTTTTTTTTTTTTTGTGGTACTGGGGATTGAACGCAGGGGCGTTCTACCTCCGCGCTACGCCCCCGGCCCTATTTTTTTATACTTTATTTTGAAACCGGGTCTCACGAAGTTGCGGAGGGCCTCACTAGATAGAGAGAGAGAGAGAGAGAGAGAGAGAGAGAACTGAGGCTGGCCGCGAACCCGGATCCTCCAGTCTCCGCCTCCCAAAGTACTGGGATTACAAGTGTGCGCCACCACGCCCGGCCCTGGTCTATGTTTTAACATAAAAAAAGAAGCCAGGCATGGTGGCGCACTCCTATAATCCCAGTACTTGGGAGGCTGTGAGAGGAGGATCACAGGTTTGAGGCCAGCCTCAGCAATATAGTGAGACCCCATTAAGACTTCTAAAGCTCAGGAAATGAAATCAAGAATCAATAAATGGGATGGCATCAAATTAAAAAGCTTCTGCACAGCAAAGGAAACAATCAATAGTCTGAAGAGAGAGCTTGCAGAATGGGAGAGAAATCATTGCCAGGGACTCCCTTGATAGAGGACTAATACCTAGACTACAAAAGGAATGCAAAAAACTTAACATTAACAAAATAAGTAACCCAACCAAAAGATGGGCAAATGAACTGAATATATACTTCCCAAAAGAAGAAATGCATTGGCTAATCAATATATGAAAAAACATTCAACATCATTAGCGATAAGGGAAACGCAAATCAAAACTACACGGAGATTCCATTTAACTCCAGTTAGAACGGCAAGCATCAAGAATACAAACAGAGCTGGGCGTGGTGGCGCACGCTTGTAATCCCAGTACTTGGGAGGCTGAAACTGGAGGGTCTGGGTTCGCGGCCAGCCTCAGCTACTTAGTGAGGCCCTCTGCAACTTAGTGAGACCCTGTTTCAAAATAAAGAATAAAAAATAGGGCTGGGAATGTAGCTTAGAGGTAGAACGCCCCTGGGTTCAATCCCTGGTACCGTAAAAACAAACAAACAAAAAGAATACAAACAACAACAAATGCTGGTGAGGATGTGGGGAAACAGGAACTCTTATACACTGTTGGTGGGATTGTAAACTAGTACTACCACTGTGGAGATCAGAGTGGAGGTTCCTCAAAAGACTAGGAATGGAACTATGACCCAGCTATTCCATCCCTCAGTATCTTTCCAAAAAAATTAAAGTCAGAATACTATAGCAATACATGTATATCCATGTTTATAGCAGCATGATTCACAATAGCCAAATTATAGAACCAACCTAGGTGTCCATCAAAAGATGAATGTATAAAGAAAATGTTGTATATACACACAATGGGATTGTACTCAACCATAAAGAAGAACAAAATTATGAAATTTGCAGGAAAATGAATGGAACTAGAGAATATTATGCTAAGTGAGATCCACCAGTCTCAAAAAGTCAAGGGCTGTATGGTCTTTCACATATGTGGAAGCTAGAGAGAAAATGGGAAACATAAGGGAGTGTGTGTGTGTGTGTGTGTGTGTGTGATTGGAGTGAAGAGCACAAGAAATGGAGGAATTCTCTGTGGCTCTAACCTCCAATGTGGGCCCAGAAACAGCAAGCACAACCATATGCTTCCCAACATAGCAATGAAATAATGCTCTTCTGGTTGGGAGAGGCTATGGGAACAAAGACAAGGGCTTTCAGCACTGGCCTGGCTGGTCCAATGGCCACGGAGCAGACTAGCACAGTGTAAGCCATCTCAAACTTGGTGTGAGTGAGCTTTCCGTCACTGTGACAAAATGCCTGAGGAAATCAGCTTTGAAGAGAAACATTTATTTTGGCTCATGGTTTCATGGTCCCTTGACTCCATTGTTTCTGGACCTGTGACGAGGCAGAACATCATGGCAGGGGTGTATGATGGAGCGAAGCTGCTCACTTCATGATCCCCAGGAGAGAGAGAGAGAGAATGAAAGAGAGGAGCCAGTGACAAAATATACCCTTCAAAGGCACGGCCCCAGTGATCTACTTCAAACACGAGGCTCCACCTCCTAAAATTTCTACCCTGTCCCAACATTGCCACCAGCTGTGGACCAAGCCTACAACACAAGAGGCCTTGGGGGGACATTTCAGATCCAAACTATAACACACTTCAACACGACCTTGTAGGAATTGAAGTAGAACTCACAAAAGCTAAAGATAAATCTCCCATCTCCCATATTAGAAATAGGAGTTTATAGACCAGGCATGGTGGCACATGCTTGTAATCCCAGTACTTGGGAGGCTGAGACCAGAGGATCCGGGTTCACGGCCAGCCTCAGCTACTGAGTGAGGCCCTCCGCAACTTATTGAGACCCTGTTTCAAAATAAAGAATAAAAAATAGGGCTGGGGGTGTAGCTTGGAGGTAGAATGCCCCCGGGTTCAATCCCCAGTACCGAAAAAAAAAAGAAATAGTTTATTTAAGTAATAAGATAGTGTAACTCATCCTCTTCCTCCTCTTGTTCCCCATCCCTCCCACCACTAGTCTCTGCCTTCATGCTCACATTGCCCCCCCACCCCGCCTGTGTGTCTATGTAATCCTCCTCTGCCTCTCTCCTATGAGGACTTTTGCAAAGGCATTTGAGCTCACCTGGGCAATCTCTCCATCTCAAAATCCTCGATCGCAAATGCAAAGACCCTTTTTTCCTTATAAGGTAACATTTCACAGGTTTTAGAGATTAGAACCTGATATCGTGGGAGACATTATTCTGCCTATCACATCCAGGCAAGTATTTGGGGGTCACAGAGCCTCAGGACAGTCAATATCTTTTAAGAGTCCCAGACAAAAAAATAGTTATTTGTTCTATGCTTCCAATTTTTTTATAACTTTGTATCAAATAAATAAAGATAAATATCTTGAATAGGTCAGTTGTAGATGGAGACTAGGCACTGCACGTGATCTGTGGGTACATAGTTATATACACAAACTCTAAAAAAGTTTGAGTTATTAGCCCAAGGACACAGAGCCTCTTCTGGTCTAGAAATGTGTTTATCCACTTGCTAAATTGGGAGATAAGAGGATTTTTCTGCTGTGTCTGTGTTACGCTTTGAAAGTATGCCCCTCCCCAAATATCTTCTACCTCTTTTTAAAATTGGTTTTGCAGAGGTATAATTTACAGTAAAATGCATAGATTTTGAGTGTAAAGTTCAATGAGTTTTGACAAATGTGTACAATTGTGTCATCACTACCCTAACCGAGACTAAGAAACTTTCCATTACCCCACAACGTCCCCCTGTGCTTCTTCCCAGCCCAATTTGGACATTTCATAAATAAAGATGACAGAAATATTCACGTTAAAGTTTTTATGACTGTATCTTTTCTTTCTGTTAGATAAATATTTGCATGTGGAATTGCTGTATTATAAGGTACATATAGCTTTAATCCCTCCTCTCTTTAGCACCTCGCTCCACTCTGTTTTCTTAGGATAGTCTGACTCTACATTTTCCTCAGTAATACGTTGATGATAATCTTTAACCAGGTTAACGCTCTCTTCCTCACTTCCCTGGTATGCCAAGCATCGTTAACCAGTGTAACCTGCGATCCTCCTGTCTCAGCCTCCCAAGTACTGGGATTCCAAGTGTGTGCCACCATGCCCGGCTCTTCACAGCTACTTCTGCGATGCATGTGATGTTTATGGAAGACTGCTTCCCTTCAAAATTCATCATGTAGTAGGCTGAGGCTAGGCAATGCTACAACTCCAGGTCTCTGTCCTCATCTCTCTTTTTTTTTTTTTTATGCGGTACTGGGAATTGAACCCAGGTCATTCTACCTCCGAGCTCCACCCCCAGCACTATTTTTTATTCTTTATTTTGAAACAGGGTCTCACTAAGTTGCAGAGGGCCTCACTAAGTAGCTGAGGCTGGCCGAGAACCTGCAATACTCCTGTCTCAGCCTCCCAAGTACTGGGATTACAAGCGTGCGCCACCATGCCCGGCTCTTCACAGTTATTTCTGTGATGCATGTGATGTTTATGGAAGACTGCTTCCCTTCAAAATTCACCATGTAGTAGGTTGATGCTAAGCAATGCTACAACTCCAGGTCTCCATCCTCATCTTTTTTTTTTTTTTATGGGCAACTCTGTTCTTTCTAACCCAACCATCATCCAATTATCATCCTTTGTGGCGAAAGAAAAAAGAAGACGCTCTTTGGGGTTCCCCAATGTGCCTCTAAGATATGACACTTCTTTTGTAACCCTGGTCATCATTCTCCTGGAGTAAGTATGCCGCTGATATTGCCTTTAAATTGTGTCATACCTAATTCTATGTAAGGAGAAATTAACTACATCCATTTGAGTTTTTTTTTCATTTAATCCCATCAAAAAATATCTCATGATATTGGCATGTTAGGATTACTCACCAGAATAAATTAGTGGGTAAAAGCCTAAGTTTGTGCTCTACCCAAGCCTGACTCATTTCCCAAGCTTGTTTGCTGAGCCTGGCTCTCTCCACACACCACTGAGACCATCAGAACTCTCAGAACATCCTAGGATTAGCATAGACACCAGTGGCCTAGGTAATTAAAAGGCAAGCGGCAGAAGCAGCCTCCTGGACTATAATAGAAGTCAGTCTGCTGGTTTTGTTTGGATCCAGAATGTCCCCCAAAGTGTCCTGTGTTCAGAGGTGGGGCTTTGGGAAGTGATTGATCACGAGGGCGCTGACCGCACCGTGGATTAATGCACTGATGCTGAGTGGCCCACTGGGAGTTAGGACCTAGTTAGAGGAAGTAGGTCACCGGGGTGTGCCCTGAAGGGTTTATCTTCCCCCTGGCCCCTCCCCCTCTCTCATCTTCCTTTATTGCTGCCACATACCAAGCAGCTTCCCTCCACCCCACCTTTCCGCCATGATGTTCGGCCTTGCCTCAGGCCCAGAGCAATGGAGTTGATGGACCATGGACCACGTCCTCTGAAACCATGAGCCAATGTACATCTTTCCTCTAAATTGTTCTTTTCAGGTATTTTGGTCCCAGCAACAACAACAACAAAAAAAACTAACACATCTGCCATGCTTTGAATAATAGACTTAATTGCTTTACTTTATTATATATTTCCTTCTTCAGTATAAAGTTTCTAAGAAAAAAGATGAAGAAGATCTTTAAGAGAAGACTTGAAGACTGACTTTTCCGGGAGCTTTTGTCTTTAAGGGAAAAAAATGTTTTTATAATGCATTGCTTCACAAAGTGGTTTCCAGTGATGCCTAAACTGTTGGGCTTGCCTGCAGAGCACATTGTAAACTGGCATTTAAAAAAAATGTTAGCTCAACATTTCCATGTATTACAGTGACACGGTGATTCCTGCTTCTGTGTGTTGTGGGCTTACAATGATTCCTTTCACGTTGCCATTGTGAAATTTTTTTCCAATTACCTCTTCACAGAGTGGTGAATACCCATATATATAGGTTTTTAAAAGTCAAATTAGCCTCCAAGTCACATTACATGAGAACAACAATTGTTTCTTTTTTTTTTGGTACAGGGGATTGAACCCAGGGGCATTCTACCTCTGAGCTCTACCTCCAGCCCTTTTCATTTTTTATTTTGAAACAGAGTGTTGCTAAGTGGCTGAGGCTCTTGCTAAGTTGCTGAGGCTAGCCTAGAACCTCCCGTCTCAGCCTCCCAAGTGCTGGAATTACAAGCATGTACCACCATGGCCCGCTATTTCTTAAATATGTACCAACATTCACAATGGAAACACGCATGATTGCAAGCACGCATGATCGCATGTCTAGATCACCTTCAACAGGACCATCCACTGCATCCAGATAAATAAGGACAATCCAAACCAAGGTCCATGACCTGACAAGACTAGTTGCTCGAGCCCTTCCTGTTTATTTCCACCTCCTCTTTCCTCGGCTATTTTGGTTTCCAGCAAAATTCCTAGATAGATAGTTCCAGAACTTTCTCCACTGTGGCCAAGGACTTCCTACAGGCCAGCTCATCCATCACACCCACTGCTTCTCCTAGCCCCCGATATCCCGGCATCCATAAGAGCAAGAGGCACCAAGGCATTTATTTCCGTCCCAGAAATGAGCTGCACTGTGTCCTCTCAGAAACTGAGGCCCCAGAGGCATGTGGGTGTCACTGCAGACACACTAACAGCTTTATATTTCTCTTCCTAGGTCATGGCAGATCAGAAATTTCTAAGGAGTAAAGGAGAAATGTTCACACCCTTGCAAAGTTTAAAAAGAACTGATCAGGGCCGGGCGTGGTGGCGCACGCTTGTAATCCCAGTACTTTGGGAGGTGGAGATCAGAGGATCCGGGTTCGCAGCCAGCCTCAGCTCTCTCACTCTCTCTCTCTGTCTCTCTCTCTCTCTCTCTCTCTCTCTCTCTCTCTCTCTGTCTTTCTCTCTCTCTCCTTAGTGAGGCCCTCCGCAACTTTGTGAGACCCGGTTTCAAAATAAAGTATAAAAAATAGGGCCAGGGGTGTAGCGCGGAGGTAGAACGCCCCTGCGTTCAATTCCCAGTATCGCAAAAAAAAAAGAACTGATCACATAATAAAGGGAAAAAATTGAAGCAGAAATGGAAAAGTAGAGAGAAATTTCCTTATCTGAAGGCTACAAGAAATTATAGGAACAACCATATGAGATGATTGTGAGGATGAGAAAATGTCTATAGATGTGTAACCCGGAGCCTAGCACAGGGCAGACACTCAAAACTGTGAGCTATTAGCCAGGCATGGTGGCGCACGCTTGTAATCCCAGTACTTTGGGAGGCAGAGACCAGAGGATCCGGGTTCGTGGCCAGCCTCAGCTCTCTCTCTCTCTCTCTCTCTCTCTCTCTCTCTCTCTCTGCTTAGTGAGGCCCTCCGCAACTTCGTGAGACCCGGTTTCAAAAATAAAGTATAAAAAATAGGGCCGGGGGTGTAGCGTGGAGGTAGAATGCCCCTGGGTTCAATCCCTGGTACCGCAAAAAAAAAAACAACAACTGTGAGCTATTATTCTACTATGTACATAATTTTATCCTAACTTGTGATTTAAGTTGTTTATTTTTGCAGGGGGATCATGCCTTATTCATGAGAATATTTCCAAGTGAAATAAATATAGGGAGTAAGGGGGATTTTCTTTTCAGTGTGTGAGGAAATTAAGGTGGGGTTACAAGAGAAACTACAGTGAAAAAAGAAAAACTGAAGTTAGAAAAGATTAAGATGAGAAAAGTTCACAAAATGTAAACTATAACATGCAATTAACATTGCTAGAAATAGGCCCCAGCTCTGACCCTAGGATATATTTCAGCTAATGCAAAAACAATGATAGAACCCTAACTGCCTACAAAATAAAAATAAATCAGTTGCTCATCAGAGCCCTCAGCCATTCCTGGCAATGGAATCTGAGAAATGTTCCTTCTTAAGAGCACACTGAAGTGCAATAGCAATGTGCACAACATCCTAAAATAAACAACAGGGTTATAGGAAAGAAATTCCTCCTTTGTAAAATATCATAGATAATCTTTATTGTCGAAAAGTAGGAGACATAATTAACTTGGAAAGGAAAAATAGGGAGGAAATCTTGGAGCTCTACCCAGAGATAGCCATGACATCCAGAGAGGACCACTACTGATAACATAGTGCATTTCCTTCTAGACATATTTCCTTGCATATTTTCCTTGCATATTTTCTATGCAAAATGGCATGTGTTACTTACATGCAAATTTTTTTGTTTTTTCTTTTTTTAATTAGTGCATTGTAATCGTGCATCATGATGATGTTCAGAGTGATAGAGAGACATACATGCACACATGCACACAGCACCTATGGTATGCCTTCCCCTCCCCCTGCAAGGCATTGTGATTGGCATTGATAAATTGGTATATGTACATCATGTCCATTGTAGTGTTTCCCTCATCGAGCCTCCCTCCCCTCTCCTGCCTCCCTCCCGTAGGTCCCCTCCATCACTCCACCAGGGTTTCTCCTCCTTTGTCTGGAGTCCCTCCTGTGTCCCAGTTTCTCCTTAGCTTTCACATACAAGGGAAAGCATCCGACCTTTCACTTGTTATGACTGACTAGTCTCACTTAGCATAATGTTCTCCAGTTCCATCCATTTCCCTGCAAATGACATAATTTTGTTCTTCTTTATGGCTGAGTAGAATTCCATTGTTTACACACAAAATTTAATAAATAACTACATATTTACTTACCAAAGTTGGATCGCTTATACAGACTGCTTTGTACCTTGCCATTTGCTCTGAATGTATTTAGAACAATTTTTATGTCAATACTTAAATATTTATACCATCATTTTGATGGCTGCATCATATTTGATACTATAGATATATCCGGATTTGTTTAACCAAACCCTTTCAATGTCAGATTTAGATTATTCCCAAATTTACTCTAGCACAAATAAATAATGTAAATATTTCCTTAAGGAACAGAAGATAAAGCCGAATTGAAAAACATTCTAGAAAATAATTACTTTTGCTCTTCAAAAAGAGTCAGTCTAGAAACACAAGGACAGAATGAAAAATTGGTCCAGATAAAAGGAGACTAAAGAGACTGGGTAGAAAATGGTTATTTAAGACATTATTGGAACACCTGACAAAATGTGGACTGTGGAGTAGATAATAGTATTATATCAATGTTAAATTTCTCAATTTTGATAATTGTTCTATAAAGGAATGTCCTGACTTTGGGGAAATATATACTGGAGTATTTAAAGAATCATATCTCAGCCGAACACCGTGGCACAGGCATAATCCCAGTACTTGGGGGGCTAAGACAGGAGAATGGTGGGTTCAAGGTCAGTGTGTACTAACTTAATGAGACATTTTTTCAGGATTAAAAATAAAAAGGGCTGGGGGTGTAGCTCAGAGGTAAAGTACCCCTGGGTTAAATCCCAGTACCCCCCCCACACACACACACATATACATACTCACCTCCTCTGCTACTCTTCTCCCCTTTGCTACCTGAGCTCAATCACTCTAGCCTACTGGGCTGTTTGTAGAACATGCTGGACAAGTTCCCCTTTTTGGGTCCAAGAACTTGTGGCTCCCCCAGCCTGACGACCAAAGGCGAACTCACTTCTCAGCGCTATAGTTTGGACCTGGAATGTTGCTCAAAGGCCCAGAGGTTAGACTTGGTTGCTAGCCAGTGACACTATTGGGAAATGGTAGAACCTTCAAGAGGTGGAGTCTAATGGGAGGTTTTAGATCATTGGGGATGTGCCCTCAAAGGGGTCTGTGAAACCTGGCCTCTTCCTTTTTCTATTTCTCACTTCCCAGCAGCCATGTGTTTTGCTCTACCACACACTCTCCACGATGTATTGCCTCACCACAGGCCCAAAAACAACTGGCCATGGAATGAAACCTCTGAAACTGAGTCAAAAAGAACTTTTCCTCTTCTTAAGTTGACTATCTCTGGTATTTTGTTACAGTAACCGAAAGCTGACTAACACAGACAGAAAATCTCTTTACAGCTGTAATTCACATATTCACCCCCACCCACCATTTCCCACTCTATTTTTTCATAGCACTTATCACCTTTTAACATACTATATAAGTTCATTATTATTTGAATGCATGCCGTAGTAGAATATAGATTTTATTTTCTTCCTAAATATGTCCCAAGTCCAGAGAATAGTGGCTAGTATGTAACAGTTTATTAATGAATGTTTATTTGTTAAATGAATGGATAAGCATTTGTTGGAAGGAAGAGAAAGAGAAAGATGTTTGTAATCCACCATCAACAGTACTCGGAGAACTCAAAGTACTAAAAGAAAAAAAATCTGATAGCAGTGGGCCATACAGACTCATTTTAGCCCTTGAATGGAGAAATATCTTGGTGACACTAACACTTTAAGAATATTAATATGGCAGACATTAACAAGTTGAGAAATGAGAAACCCCAAAAGTTTCTTTACCCCAAACACAAGTCTATTTTTGTAAAGAGGAGACTGAGTAAGGGGACAGGCACCCACAGACCTGTGTCAGCCACGGTCGACCTGCATTTCCCATGTGTAGAGTCACTATGACAGAAGAATAACATGATGTTTGCACAAAGCACCTGCTCGTGGGTCTCCATCATTTTCTATTCCTTTTATTCAATTTTTTAAAAATTCATTGCACACAGAATGCTTAAGCTAAGGGATTTGTGGAGCATCCATTAGAGATAAGAAATACCTCACGGCTATTTGTTCATTTCCAACTAGCAGACATCTCTAGGCATAGGTGTCACCCCAACTGGTAATGCAAATAAGTCATTTAAACAAGGAATTCAGGTAGAAAATGGACATCATTGAAGTACCATTAATGCCCACACCAGCTTGCTTCAGCTAGAAACCAGGGAGACATATGCACCTACCGTCCAAGCTGATGGTAACAGGGTACATTAAGCTACTCAGTCTACTGCCAAATTTTACTGATATCTGGTATCAAATGCCATATGACCTGGATAACTGCCTGAATGTAGGCTCTAGGAGGACTGGAGTTTTTGTTTATTGGTTCATGGCTCTTAACATACTTAAAACTGTCTCTGGAGACTCGGGGGGTGGGGGTGGGGGAGTTAGCTCAGTGGTAGAGCATTTGTCTAGCATGTGTTAGGCCCTGGGGTCAATCCCCAGCACCACAAAAAATAAAAAATTTAATAAAATAAATAAAACACTCCTTAATACACATAAATGCTTTAAACATGTATATATGTAATATATATTTTAAATTTTAAATAAAAATAATAAAACAGTCCCTGGCACAGGAGGCATTTAATAATAACTACTGAATGAAGTTGTTCAAAAAAATCAGGCAAAACCAGTTTTCTGCCAATTGACTACAGAGGCTGCATGTGTATTATGATTACAGTAGCAGCTCATTTCCTAAGAATACCTCCGACAACTCCTCCTATCCTTGTGAGTGCTCATCTCTGCACAGCAAGAGGTAAAATCTCTTTCCTTTCACCTGGAGTCTGAACTGACCTTGTGACTCTCTTTGACCAATAGAATGCATGGAAGTGACGTTCTGGGACCTCTGTGCCCAAATCATAAAAGACTACATAGATTCCCAAAGTCGGTGATACTGCCCCCTGTTGAAGATTTGGTCCCCAATGCAGCAACATTCAGAGGCGGGGCTTTTAGGAAAGGATAGGATCATAGGGCTCAACCCTCATCAGTGGATTAATCCATTTGATGGGTTAATAATTTGAATGTACTACCGGGAGGTGGTGAAAACTGTATGCAGGCAGGCATGGGTGAAGGAAGTGGGTCCCTGGAGGCATGCCCTTGGGGACTATATCTTGTTCCAGGCCCTTCCTCTTCTCTCTGCTTCCCAGCTCTCCTCTACCATGCCCTTCCATCATGATGTTCTGCCTCGCCTCAGGTCCACAGCAATGGAGCTAGATGACCATGGACTGGGTCCTCTGAAACCATGAGCCAAATTAACCTTTGCTCCTCCAAGCTGTGTGTGTCAGGTATTCTGGTCACAGTGATGAAAAGCTGAATAACATGCTCAGCATTCCTGGAATAAATCCAAATTGGTCATGATAAACTAGTTGTGTTCTACAGTGTTCAATTTGATTAGCTAAATTTTTAGGATTTTTCTAAATCTATAATCATAAGTGTGATGAGCTGTAATTTTTCATTCTGTTGATACCCCTGTCAAAGTTTCAGTACTCACATCTATGTTAGCTTCTTATTAATCACATATGATCAGAAAATGAAATTTAAACAGCACTCTATATGAAAAACACGCACTTAACTCAAATGAAAGATGTTTAAAACCTATACAGAGGAAAATAGACAACTTTGTTAAGAGCCATTAACAAAAATCTCTTAAAAATGGAGAGATATATCATGTCATGGATTTGGAAACTCAAAATTTTGAGGATATAAATTACCCTAAAATTGGTTGATAGACTCATTGCAATCCTGATAAAAATCCAGCAGGTTTGTTTGTGTGAGATTTGAAAGCCTGAATTAATAGAAGCGCAGAGACCTAAAAACACCCAAAATATTCTGGAAAAAGTTGGGAAGACCTGCTTCACCAGATATCAAGACTTGTTATAAACCTATAAGAATTAAGATAATGTGACAGCCGGGCGTGGTGGCGCACGCTTGTAATCCCAGTATTTTGGGAGGCAGAGACC
>PVJS01055082.1:0-12762 GCA_004027185.1 Glis glis | reverse complement strand
GTGGTACAGGGGATTGAACCCAGAGGCATCCTACCTCTGACCTATACCCTCAGCCCTTTTTATATTTTTTGTTTTGAAACAAGGTCTCGCTAGATTGATGAGAGTCTCATTACTTACTGAAGCTATCCTCTAAGCTATGATCCTCCTGTCTCAGCCTCCCAAGTAGTGAGATTACATGAGTGTGCCACCATGCCCAGCTCTTATCCATGCTTATATCAAGGCCGAGTGAGCTTTAATATTCCATAAGTAGAGCAACTTGAAGCGAAAGGACTGTCACCAATAGATAATAACCCTAGCTTCCCATCCTGCAGAGGAACATTTATGAGGCATATTCCATTAGTTTTGCAGAGGGACTACAGTGGGATGGAACTCAGTTTCCCTCAGTAACCAACTCAATAACACAACCTTTATTGTCTTTCCCCTGATTGCTCTCCCTCCCTCCTTACATGCTGTTGTACTCCTGCTTCCTGGGGATACTTCCCAAATAAAGGATCTGCATCCAGGCCTTTGCCTCAGCCCTGCTTTGGGATAATACAATTGCAACACCAGATTCTTGGGCCAGATCTTACCCACTACTTTTCTATGGCCCACTTATGAACTAACAATAGTTTTATACTCTTAAATGATTTGCAAAAAATATGAAGAAGATTTTATGACAAGCGAGAATCATACAAAAATCAAATTATAGTGTCTATAATGTTTGATTGATACATAGCCACACCCATTGGTTTATGTATTATCTGTGGCTGCTTTTGACCTTTAATGCAGGGTTGAGTAATTGCAACAGAAACCATCTGGCCCTCAAGGCCTAAAATAATTTTTATCTGGCTCTTTACAGTAAAAGTTTGATGACAACAATCAAGCATTCTGCAAGAAATCATTTGATGTGAGTAATACAGAAGGTTAGAGTTTAGTCCATACTTGATAGATAATATTATACAGAGAAGGTTAGAGTTCAGTCCATAGATAATATTTATCTATCAAGTATGGACTGAACTCTAACCTCTTGTGTTACTCACATCAAAATAATCTCTTGTAGAATGCTTTAGACATTAAAGAAGTTTAACAGAATTTCTACTTGGCTGTCATTAGACTAAGATTTGCTGTTGTAAGAAACTTCCTTCTGGTTATATGTTCAAAAATAGGTTTAAAACTCAGAAAACAATTTTGTGTATGTGTTTTGAGATGGCAGTCTCACAGTGTTGCCCAGGCTGGTCTCAAACTCTTGGGATCAGTCTCCAAGTAGCTAGGATTACAGGCTCACACCACCAGGCATGACCCAGAAATCTATTTTGATATTTAACTTTATTATTTACTTTTAAATAATTTATTTACTGTTTGACAAGTAGTAGGGAACATTTAGTAATAATAAAAACATGAACATACTTTCCTGAGATATCAAGTAGTTCTCCTATTTCTTATTAGAAAATTAACTTGTTACAGAGACAAGTATTTTCGTTAGTAAAATAAGTGGTCCCAGGCCTCAGGGAAACAAGCCTTCTTTTTATGGTTGGCCATAATCATAGTTCAAATTCATTTGATCTATTCATGTATTTCTAGAGCATGAAGTCCCTTTGTACACAGAAAGTAATCAAAACCTAAAAATTTTTCATTTTCCTCTATTACATTTACATTGCTATACTTGTAAGTTCCCCATTACTTAGTAATGCACTTGGAAAATGTCCAATATATTATGTTTAGTATAACTAAAGTTTATTAATATAGCCAATTCTATTTCATGCAGAATGTTCTCCCTTACTGAAAAATCATTAGTGGTTTTCCACTGCTCACTGGATACATCTAATTTCCTTAGTTAGGCTCATCCTGGATGCAGCCCATCTCTCTGACCTTATCTCCCATTGTCATCTACCCTACTTCCCTCTCTATCTTTCTGAGTATTATATACCCATTGACATTGGTTTTTGTGTTGCTATAACAAAATACCTGCGACTGGGTAATTTATAAAGAACAAAAATTTGTTTTCTCACAGTACTGAAGCCTGAGAAGTCCAAGATCAAGGCGCCAGCATTTGGTGTCTGGTGAGGGCCTTCTTGCTGAATTCTCACATTGTGGAAGGCAGACACTCAAGCTGGCTAACGTATGAAGCCTCTTTTATAAGGTCTTTAATCCAGTTAAGAAGAGAGGAGCCCTTATGGCCTAATCATCTCTTAAAGGCTCCACCTGTTAACATTGTCACATTCTCAACACTGACTTTTAGAGGGGACATATTCAAACCACAACACCCACCAATGTTTAGTTAAATGCCCTTTTGTTACAAGAACCACCCCAACCTCCTTGATTCCTAAAGGCATCTCTTATGCATTGGGTTGGGTTTCCCAGAAGTAGACCCAGAGACAAGGATTTGTGTTCAAGTGATTTAAGGAAATGCTCTCAGGAGAAAATGGTGAAAGAGTGGGGGAAGAAGGACCCGGAAGATTATGATTTCTAGTCAAGTCTTATAAGGGTACTTCAACCTGATTTTGTAGGGGAATTCTGGCATGTAAGTTACTGCTCAGCCTTTGTCTTGCCTTGAGGATTAATAGTTGGACTTTAATTCTCTAAAATCCTGAGTTATTGGATAAGGGCTTTTGGGGTTCAAGTAGAAACCCGGCATTATGAACCTTCCATGTATGGGGGTAAAGTGGCTTTAGGTACCTAAGGACATCTTCTGGAACAAAGACATAAGATACAGGCCATTATAAGAGAAGCACACTGAAACCAAGGGCTTATCACGGAAGTCATAAGAGGAATCTCAATTTCTGTCACATCATCTCTAGTGTGTGCTTGGTATTATCATATACCCCCTTCCAATTCCAAACACGGATGGAAACAGAGAACTCTAGAGGTTTACCTTGGCTAGCTACCCACCTAAGGGACCTTGATCATATGACTACTGTTAGTTTCAGATTGTACTTCTTTAAATGAGCATGATTCTAACTACCTCAGATGATATCCAGAAAATTAAAGAGGTTACTTGGGAAGTCAGTATACAATAGCTCTTCTACATATGTTAAGTCTGAAATTGTCCCACTTTGCCTGTCTCTGGCAATCTCTTGCTCTTTTGGCTATAATCTAGTATTAGTTTCTATTATATGACACAATGGAATGAATTATGAGCTTCTCTATTTAGTACAGCTAAGCCCATTGACAAATGATGCATTGTGACCTAACTGGGTTAGGTGAGACTTCCCAACCTCAGCACCAGAGACATTTTGAACTGGATCACTTTTTGTCACGGGTGGCCATCCTGTGTACTGTTAGATGTTTAGCAGCATCCTAGCCTCTGCCCACGACATCCTGGTAGCACTCCCCCAAGTTGTAAGAACCCAAAATGTCTCTAGACATTGAAAAATGCCCCCTAAGAAGCAAAATACTCCTGGTTGAGAACCACTGGATTAAAGAAATTCCCAGGAGTTGTGCAGAGTTGATTTCAGTCTTGGAAACCATGAAGTTCAGTGAAGAGCATTACCCATTGAATGCTGGAAATATTTCTCCCTTTTTCTCATTAAATAATAAAATTGAGCCGGGCATGGTGGCGCATGCTTG
The DNA here is from genome assembly GCA_004027185.1 of Glis glis. Classification (NCBI taxonomy): domain Eukaryota; kingdom Metazoa; phylum Chordata; class Mammalia; order Rodentia; family Gliridae; genus Glis; species Glis glis. Next base: position 9,216 of record PVJS01055082.1, on the reverse strand, counting down.
TAATCCCAGTACTTGGGAGGCTGAGACAGGAGGATCGCAGGTTCACGGCCAGCCTCAGCTACTTAGTGAGGTCCTCCACAACTTAGTGAGACCCTGTTTCAAAATAAAGAATAAAAAATAGGGCTGGGGGTAGAGCCCAGAGGTAGAATGCCTCTGGGTTCAATCCCCGGTACCACATAAAAATAATAAAATTGTACATGCATGGCAGTTGTATTCATTTTTCTTTTTTGGGGGAGGGTGCTTTTGTTTTGTTTTAAACATTGGAGAGAGGTGGAAGGGAGGAACCTCACATGTTCCAAATGTGAAAATTTGAGTAACACTATGTTGTAAGCAACATGTGGGTCTTAGAGTTTTAGAGAACTCGTATATATCTTACCCCGAGTCTTCAAAGTAGCCAGGATTTGAATTCAGCTTGCCTTGCTGAATCCAGTGCTAGGGACACAGCCATTGAAAGACTATCATATTAAGAAATGGTTGGTTGTTGGTTGGAAGTGGGAGGGCTAGAATGAATATTATTGGGTAAGACAAGATATACCAATCTCCCTTTTTTGTGGTACTGGGAATCGAACCCCAATATCCTTTGTATAAGGAAAGATTGGCAGTGTTTTTGACTACGATTCTAATGAGGCATATTTCAAATTGAATATATCCATACAAAATTCTTTCCAATAATGTTACCTTTATATGACCTATTGGTTCCAATTTTAATTTGTTTCAGTTATCCTTGTTGAAGAGAAAGCCAGAGTAATTGAAATCATCAAATTACTATAATTGCAACCTTATACTAATCCAGTAAATATCCCCTGAATTAAGTTTTCAACACTGAATATTTATGTCTTTATTAGGAGCAGATAGAATTGAAAAAAAATGATTAACGCAAATTGTAATCTCAGGAATTTGAACCAACAGAAGGACATTACTTTTGCATCTTAGAAAAATAATTTGCCATTTTCAAGCTCTCCTGATGTGTTGATAGGTAACTGCCAACTGAGAAACAGCTCTCAGCAGGCACCCTAATAGGAGACTCCAGAGAAAAATCAGCTTATTTACACTACCAGCAGACCTTAATTTAAGAGAGTTGAATCTTTGGGAGTTGAATTTGTAAACCTCTAAGTATTTGAGCAGTGTAATGATTGGTTTAATTTTTGTAAACCTGCTTTTAGACCCAGCAATGCCTGGCAAGGCTCTGGAAACAACCCATTTCTACCTACGGTAAAGCAGGAATTCCTGCAGAGACCAGAAGATGGGGACAATATTGGCCCACCATTCCTCTCTAGCCACCTTCCAGTTTCTCTGAGCCCACAGGAATACCTAGTAGTTCTCCCTTGGTTCCTCTTTCAACCCATCCCCTTAAATTCACGGCCACCCTGGCCGATTACCCCACAAGCTAACCCAATGTGGCCCAGATGACAAGTCTTCACTTCTTGCTTCAGTGAGTCCATTTTTTCCCAGCATTCTTACACAGTTCAGAGTGGCACAACTACAAGATGAACACCACCCCCCTCAGTAACATCAATAAATCAGCCTTCATGACTTTATTGTGATGTTCTCTTGTGAATTATTATTTTAGTTTGGTTAAGTGGTTGTCCAACTTTATATTAGCATCCACATCCTTCCTTCAAATAAAAACAATTAAGCAGCCCCAATATGTGAAACAGATGAGCATGCTGCTGCTCTGGGAGAGGTGGGCCAGAGGCCCAGGGCCATCTCAGTCTGTCTTCATGGCTCCATTCTCAGCTCAAGGACCCCATAGAGTGGAGTGCTCCATTTAAAACTGCAGCAGTCCCCCCTTATTGGTGTTTTCTTTTTCCTCAGTTTCAGTTACCCACTGCCAAACACATTCCAACAATATTAAATAAAAAAGTCCAGAAATAGACCATTCATAAATTTTAAATTGCATGTCATTCTGAGTAATGTGATGAAATCTAGCACTGTCCTACCAGGGAAGTGAATCATCCCTTTATTCAGGGTATCCATGTTGTATATGCTACTTGTCTATTAGTCACTTAGTAACTATCTTGGTTACTAGAACAACAGCCATGGCATTTCAGGGTTTGTATTCATGTAACTTTTATTTAGAGTAATAAACCTATTATAAATAATGGTTCTAAAGTGCAAGAGTAGTAATAAGGGCAAGGTGCCAAAGAGAAGCCAAAAAGTGCTTCCTTTAAGTAAAAAGGTAGATGTATTTGACTTAATAAGAAAAAAATTGTATGCTGAGGTTACTAAAATCTACAGTATAATAAGATACTATGAGAGAACAACACATTCATGTAACATTTATTATGGTATGTTGTTATAATTGTTCCATTGTTGTTAATCTCTTATTGTGTCTAATTTACATTTTAAATTTGTTATAGGTATGTATGTATAGAAAAATAGGATACATAGGATTCTGTACTAGCCACAGTTTCAAGCATCCACGAGGGGCCTTGGAAGGTAACCCCCCATAGATAAAGGGGAAATCTTGTATTTGAAAATTACTCGTTTGGATCAAACTCCTTATTTTACAAACAAGGTATGGAGGCCCAGAGAGATTCAGGCACAAGTTCCAAGGCTCATTGCTCATTTCTGACAGAGCCAAGATTTGAATTGGCCCAGTGCTCTTTCCCCAACAGCCCTCCCAACCATCCTGGCCAGATGTCCAGCAGGCGTTTTTGACAACCTGAAGCAGGTAGGCATTTTCCGTAGAATCAGTGACCCAAATCAGTCTGATCTACTTGCTTTATCATTGCTGATGAACCAAAAAGCACTCTGGAAAAAATATTACATCCAAGGTGATGTGTACTTCTCAGTAGAAACCTCTCTTTCCTGCATATTTTCCATTTCTGTATTTGCAGGGCCTTCCTCCATCCCTGAACCCCCATATCAATTGTTTTTGAGAGCTATCAAGGCATAAATAATGTGCCTAAAAACAAATCACTGATTTTATTCTTGTTTGGCTGATGATCTTCATCAGGCCTGCTGGGCTCACACTCTGGGCATTGATGACCTATCCACTGAACATTGCTGTTCTTGCTTGGGGATCTGGTGTGGAGTAGCTAGAGAATCTCTCTTTTTTTCCATTATCCTCTGCATAGCAGCTGGTTGTCTTCCAATGCCTTGCACAGCTTCTATGAATGTGACCAACGACCCTTCCATAAGGCACAGGCATTTGTCCAACAGTGGATGTTGGATAGAGAGATGACTGACTCCATGTAGTACTCAAAATAACTCCAATACACTGATCGCTATAAATGGGTAAGCTGATCAATCCTTTTGTATAGGATTTTTGTTTTGTTTTGTTCTCTTAGGAGGTCTCTTAATTATACAAACAAAACTGGAGACCCAACCCACTGGGCCTGCAGGCATGCCCACATACTCTTTTTTTTTTTACCAGAACATCACATAAGTTTATTTCAGATGCAATAGCAATGTTAAAATTGACAAGTTTATTCTTAACTGCACCGAGTAAACTTAGCCATTTAAGTAAAAGTTATTCCCTCCAAAAACTGAGGGAGCTTTTCTTTCCCACCACCACAGAGCAAATAGGTTAAAATTATACTGTATGGTATTTGCATTTAGGTTCTAAAGAAAAGAATCTGTAGAGAAATCTATGTAATATATAATTTGTCCAGATTAGTTTTCATTTGGAGAAAGGAGTTCTGAATATCTCCAAAGCAGTTTACTCATCAATTGAAAATCCTCCAAAAAGAGAACATACTCTTGATTTTCCTCAGTGACCCACTGTACGATCAAAGTGAGACTCCACTATGCTGTGAAAAGTAATTCCCATAGCTTGGGCACCTTTTTTAGCCCACTGACCTGATCTGGGATAGCTACCCTCATTCCCTTGCCACTTCCTAGCAGATCCAGCTGTTTTTACAAAAACTCTCCTGACTGAGCTAGTTCTTCTGAGTTCTGCTATTCCACACTAGCTGGCCAGCATTGTTTGAATTGTAAGATAGAGTAAGGAAGACAGGGGAAGGATTGGCAATAGGAAAATCTACAAGTACAATAGCTCCCCTTATCATGGGGAATATGTTCCAAGATCCCTGATCAATGTCTGAAACTAGATAGTATAGAAATCTATATATACTATGTTTTTCTGTACATACATAACAAAAATTTAATGCCTTTTCCATTTTAACTAAGCACTTATTCAGTACGATGACTGTAACTTTTGCAGTTTGGGGTGAGACAGCAAAACTAGCACCAATTTCTTTATCCCTCTTCATAATTTCATAATAGAAAAGTCATTTTTTACCATAGATTTTAGCAACCTCATCATATAACTTTTTTCTTTCCTTATTAAGTAAAGCACTTTCACCTTTCCACTTAAGGGAAGCACTTTGCAGCTCCTCTGGTGTATTTAAATTACTAGTATCACTACTCAGGCGATTTGGGGCCATTATTATGTAAAAGAAGAGTTACTTACTAAGTGACTAATAGCCTGGTAGCCTACATAATGCAGATATTTTGGACAAAAGGATGATTCATATCCAGGTGGGATGGAGCAGAACAGTGATAGATTTCATCACCCGACTCCAAATGGCATACAACTTAAAACTTATGAATTGTTTATTTCTGGACTTTTCCATTTAATATTTTCAGACCATGTTTAGCCATATATAACTGAAACCATGGAAAGAGAAACTGCAGATAACAGAGTACTACTACATAGAAAAGACGGGGAAGAGATCTGGAACCCCCAAATGAAGAGATTTAAAAGTCAGAATTATGGTATGAGAATAAAAATGTTGGGTTAGAAAAAAGAAAATAACAAAGTGGAAAGAGAAGGAGGGCCCAAAAGAAATGGTCTCATATCTAAACAATAAGATGTGGTCAGGGCTTTCAGAATCTGACCTTTAGGTACATGAGAAAATATATATTAGAACATTTGTACTTTCCTTCCCATAAATCATAGGAAAGTTTTCCCTGCTCCAGGTAATAAAGAAATTTACCAGCCAGGCACAGTGTGTGATAGTTGGTCTGGTTGGTCAACTTGACCCACCTAAGATCATGTGACTTTGGTTGTGTAACAGCAGATTGAACCGGAAGTCCTGCCCTAAATGTGGGCAGCAGGGTTCTGATAGGTGCAGGACTTAGATAAAAGAAGGAGAAAGCCACATAGAGGGAGCCGCGACTCTTCCTGAAGAAAACGCATCTGCTCTTGTCTGAGATTGTCCGTCTCCAACTTTGCTGTTTCCTTGAAGAGCTTCTTGATCTTCTGCTCTCGTCTGAGATCTTCGGCCTCTAGCCTTCGAACTGAAACTTCACCATCATTTCTCCGAAGAGCTTCCTTATCTTCACATCTTGGACTGGATTGAACTGGTGATTGCTTCAATCCTAAGGCTCCAGCTCTTAGACCGCCCGACCAGCTACTGATTCCTCTGACTCTTCACGTGCAGTCGAAACTCAGGACTACATTGTGAGCTGATCTAATAAATTCCTTTTTCATATACTCATTCTGTGAATTCTGTTAATCTAGTGAACCCTGACCAATACACAGTGGCACATGCCTGTAATCCCAGTCCTTGGAAGGCTGAGGCAGAAGGATTGTAGGTTCAAAGTCAGCCTCAGCAACTTAGCAAGGATTTCAGCAATTTAGTGAGACCCTGTTTCCACATAAAAAATAAAATTGGTCTGAGGGTATAGTTCGGAGGTAGAATGCCCCTGGGTTCAATCCCCAGCACCACAAAACAAATCAAAAACAGAAATTTACCCCCTTTTCTTTCTCTAGTTCCTGTTTTTTTTTTTTTTGAGACAGGGTCTCACTGAGTTGCCTAGGTTTGCCTCAAACTGGTAATCTTCCTGCCTCATCCTCCTGAGTAGCTGGGATTTGACAGGTGTGTGCCACCATGCCTTACCCTTTAGTACTTTTAAAATTTCAAAGTTTTACATTTAAATCATTGGTAATTTTGGAATTAATTTTGTGAAGTACCAAGCCACATCCATCTTTTTCCAATTGTCCCTATGCCATTTATGAAAAAGCCCAGATTTACTCAACAGGTTTGAGATGCCTCTTGAATCTATCATATACTGAATCTCTACATGAATTTCTATATCATATATCTGGAGTATTCAGTTACATTTCTATTTCTAGTTGTGCACCAGTTTCATATTATTGTATAATTATAAATATGTTTAAATATATAGTAGTTTTCATTCTTCCTTGCTCTTATTTTTTCAAGCTTTTGCCTAGTTATTCTTGTCTATTTTTTAATTTAACTTTACAATTAGCCTGCCTAATTCTAGACAAAAATATTGGCATTTATGGGTATCTCATTAAATTTATAGAACATAATTAAGTTTTTAATTGCTGCTTGATATTCTTTCATACTGATGTACCCTAATTTTTCTAACTACTGTTCTACTTTTGGACATTTAAATTTTAGGTATTTATTGTTTTGTCAGGTTTTATTTATTTACTTTTGGTATTGGGGATTTAACCCAGGGGCATTCTACCTTCAAGCTATACTCCCAGCCCTGTTTTATTTTGAAATAGTCTCACTAAGTTGCTGAGGGCCTTGCTAAGTTGCTGAGGCTGGCCTTGAACCTGCGATCCTCCTGTCCCAGCCTCCCAAGTACTGGAATTATAGGCATGTGCCACCATACCCTGCTGTTTTGTCAGATCTTCATTTGTCTTCTTGAGTAATTGCTCCTTTCTCAGTCTAATCATATAATTTGGGTGGGGGCTGTGAAATAAAGACCCTAACCACATCCTGGTAGTTGGTTCAACAGATAGATTTATGACTCAGGCCAGGACAGTCATAATCTTCCCCGGAGACCTCTGAATTGGGAACCTTATTGGGTGTAGAGGTGTGAGGTTGTGAGGCCAGAGTTGTAAGTAAGGGTGGTTTCACTTCACGGAGAACACAGCAGAAAAGAAAGCTGGTACCTACTGAGTGCCCTAGTGATATGTTTTAGATATCTCTAACTAGAATCCCACTCTTTCTGGTTATGAGAGCCAAACAATCCCAGTTTTCTAAAATTAATTTTAATCGGAGTACTGAACAATATAAAAGATAATCAGATATTTTTTTCCTCCTTCCCTCTTTGACTTTGTTTAGATGTGAGAATTTCATTGAGTAGCTAGCATCCTCTGAAATGGGATCAAAGCCTTTTCCTTTTTTTTGTGCTTGGGATTGAACCCAGGGCCTTGTGCTAAGCAGGTGCACTCTACCACTTAGCTACACCCCTGGCCTGCAGTCATGGCCTTTCTAACCTGTCTCTCTCCCTCCTTTGGCTCATAGTATCCTGCATGTCAGTCAGATTGCTTAATGGCTACACCTTTGCCTTGCTTGCCTTTGAAACCTCTCTTAAAACTTCCAGATCCTCCTGTTTTCTGATTCCTATAGCACAATTATGACACCTCACCATTCACTAGAGGTATATTCAGAACCCTCACAGACCCTTGCCGTTGCTAACTTGAAATGCTTGTCCAAGCTTACTTCTAAGCTGCATTTTTGTGCAAGGCATGCATGCATCCTAGAATCACCTCTTTAATCATCAGTAAAATTTTAGCTTTCACTTGATCTCTATTTTTCACAAATAGCCTTTTTTTGTGGTGCTGGGATTGAACCCAGGTGCATTCTACCTCTGAATTACACCCCTAGTCCTATTTCTTTATTTCTTTCTTTTTTGACTTTAAATCAGGTCTTACCAAGTTGCCGAGGGCCTAAGTTGCTAAATTGCTGAGGCTGGCCTCGAACCTGCAATCCTCCTGTTTTAGCCTCCCAAGTAGTGGGATTACAGGCATAAGCCACCGTGCCCAGCTACAAATAGCCTTTTTAACCTCTTCACAAATTACTATACACTGCACCTGATTAAAGAAAATGAAGGTTAATCAACAGAAACACATATGACCAGCTAGTTTCACACATTGGCCTAATGATGTAGCTTTGGGCAGCCCACTGAACCCAGGGGCATTCTACCTCTGAGCCACACTCCCAGTCCTTTATAGTCTTTGGTTTTGAAACAGGGTCTCACTAGGTTGCTGAGGCTGGTCTTGAACCTGAGATCCTCCTGTCTCAGCCTCCCAACTGCTTTTCAAATGTTTGCCTTAATAACTGGTCATAGTGGTGCATGCCTGTAGTTCCAGTACTTGGGAGGCTAAGACAGGAGGATTGCAGGTTCGAATTCAGCCTTGGCAACTTAGCAAGGCCCTCAGCTACTTAGTGAGATCCTGTTTCAAAATAAAAAACAAAATGGGGATGGTTGTATAGCTCAGAGGTAGAACACCCCTGGGTTCAATCCCCAGTACCACTCATAAACAAAAGTACTAATTATTAGAATTATACAAAGCTTTGATTGTTAAATTAAGCTTACGTGTTAAGAGCTTTGCTTCATCTTTTTTATGTACATTCATTTTTAACTCAGAATTTTATGTTTTGGAAGGGTAGAATACACATTTGATTCAACCCCCATATCACTTCCAGGTGCTCACTAATTTATTTAATAGCTGAATGAATTTCTTATACACATTAGTTTTTCCCAAAACACCTGGCACATTGAAGCACTCAATAAAATTGTGTTGAATGAACAAATAAATGTATGAATACATGAATGAATATAGAATGAATAAACCGGAGTATAGAATGGATCAATGAACTAAATGTTTTCAAAACAGAAATTTCCTGAATACAGCAATTTGATTTGTCAGGCCAACAAATAGTCCATTTATTTATGTCTCTCTTGAGCAGGGTTCCTCAGCCTCTGCAGTGATGACATTTCAGCGCTGGTTAATCTTTGATGTAGGGGCTGACCTGTGCACTGGAGGATATTTAGCAGCAGCTCTGGTATAGACCCACCAGATGCCAGTAGCGCCCACCCCCAGTTGTGACAAAATATTTCTAAAGATTAAAAAATGTCCCGGGGGTGCAAAATAGCCCCCAGTTAAGAACCACTACTCTTAAGATTCTTTGGTTCCCCCATTTTCTCTCTTCTCTCCAGCTACATGTTTAATAATGTGTAAATCATTTTTAAACGCTGTTCTCTTCCTCCAGAGGCAGAGTGGACACTGCCTGATCTCTCGGTTGTGTAATGCGCGTTTGCCATTTCTGTCTTTGCTTGAGGAGCTGTAGGACCTTCTATTTACAACAGACATGACTTGCCTGTCATCAGCATTTTCAGGCTGAATCAAGCTGTCAGGCTTTGTTATGTTGAAGCTGCTGTTGCCAACTTTGGTGAGCAAGAACAACAAAAAATGCTTTCTGACTTCCATAACAAGAAGTC
>PVJS01055081.1:0-12762 GCA_004027185.1 Glis glis | reverse complement strand
GGTTCGCGGCCAGCCTCAGCTCTGTCTCTCTGTCTCTCTGTCTGTCTGTCTCTCTCTCTCCTTAGTGAGGCCCTCCACAACTTCGTGAGACCCGGTTTCAAAATAAAGTATAAAAAATAGGGCCGGGGGCGTAGCGCGGAGGTAGAATGCCCCTGGGTTCAATCCCCGGTACCGCAAAAAAAAAAAAAAAAAAAAAGTCATGAAACAGAGAAATGTATTACTTACAGAGCAGAAAGGTCAGGGGTACCAACGCCAAGCCAACAGGAAGTCTGGAGGTGGCAAGGAACTCTAAGAGTGCGTGGGCCACGGAAGAGGAAGGAATATAGGCTGAGTGCGGCCTTATTAAGGTCCACTGGTGTTAGCCCTTCAGCTCTCCCGTGGGGGCTGTGGATTGGCCAGTTTCATGAAAACACGTGCAAAGGATGGAGCTTATTTACCTGACTGGTGTTTTTCTGTGCTCAGGGCTGTGGTCTATTGGGTGTTTTGTCAGTGGGATGAGGCGCAAGCAGGCTGTATCGCAAACAACCACAGTGCAGTGATGGGGAGTTCAAAGGTGAGGGGTATGACCAGGTTTCGAAAAAGCTCTTGTTACAGGATACAAAGTTCTAATTATATGTAAATTAAACTTGTTGATTACATTAATAACATTCTCTATATTCACATTATTCTTTGTCTTCTTGAAATGTAAAACTTCATTGAACTAATTAACATCCTTCCAAAACAAAATTTATATCAGGTCTAGAAATAGATGCTGATACAGCAACTCTATGAAACAAGTTTATGGTACCTTCTTATGTAGGTGCTAAAACAAGTCAGGGCCAAAGAAAGAGGCATTATATCAAATTTTCTCTTGAAAAATTCTTAGGAGCCCCTTTGCAGGCCCATGTACGGTTTCTTAGTGAACCCACTGCAGTTGTCTTTGGAAAATAAATCACTGTTGTTTTTTTTTTTAGCTGAGCTGCAATTGTAGTAGATGGCTTGCACAGAGAGGCTAATTTATGAAAACACATCTATCTGTGCATTAATCAGTAGAATTACTTTCAGTGAAGCAAGACACTCGCACTAAGAATGTTACATGGGAATTGAGATCACCTGAAGCTGAAGAAATTCATCTCCCATTTCAAGCACACTTCATAGAACAACTGGTATCAACTGCAATTATTCTTTTTTCTCTCCCTCTATTTGTATATTTTAAAGTTTGCATAGCATGAATAGTTGAGTTTACGTGCATTAAATGTATTTATAATGCAATGGCACTACCTAGAGATAGAAATAGAATACTGTGTAATCCCTGATGAGGGTATAGCCCAAAATTTAGATTTTTATGGATGATCAATGTGTTCCCTTTGCATCTCTCTGTGGAACAGTTGTCCACAGAATTGGAGAAGGTCACCATAATACCAGATCACCATGTCTAGATCTCCCAGGCTGACCATTACACCCACTTTCCCATTTCACGCTGATTAACAACAGAAAGTGACATCAACTAACATGTAAGTGTGATCCCCACATGGCATGATGTGGAGACCTATTGCCTCAATTTCCTCATCCATGAAGCACAAGCAGTAGGAGGTGAATCGGCGATGATTAATTTGGGTTAGATAAAAAAAGACATCCATTTTAAAATGTATTCTGAATTTACTCATTTCCTTCCAAACATTTGGGTCTTTAAAACATCAACAGGCTTTTCCAAAGTTCTATTCCCTCTTAATTTTTAAAGTTTTCTTTCCTTTGAGGGCAATTTAATCCATGTGTTTCTTATTGTCTTTCTCTTAAAACATCAGCGTTTTAGTGTGTGTGTGTTTTTTTTCCTAAGAAACATACAGTATCCAAGAAGCCTTTAAATATGCTTCCAAGAAAGGTTCTTTTTTTCTTGTCCCCCTTTTTAAAACCTGGAAATTATTCTTTGCCAAATATAAATTAAGTCAGGCACCAAAAGGTTTGAGTTCAGGTTGAAACTTCATATCCATAAATTTTGAATAGGTTCTAAACTTGGCACACCCTATTCTATATTTGGCCCTTATAGCCATTGGCTAAAGAAGATAGTCTCTTGATTAAAGAAATGTTGAGTTCTAAACAAAATGAAAAATTTGAATAAATTCAACTAATGATAAAACATTGAATGTTCTCATGTGGCAAAAGCAAAGATCCAAAACTCCTTCTCATAAGTTTTGGATCAACCATGTCTGTTATTTAAGAAGCTCACAGGCCACTTGCTTCATTCCCAGAAATCAAATACTAGAGTTTCAGAAGGTTCAGCTAAGCCCTTTGTCAAATGTTCATGATCATAAAATTTCAGAAAATGGAGCTGGAGAAAGCACAAATTCATCAGATGCAATCCCATGCTGTTGTATGGTATTATGATTCTCACACTGACTCTATCATTCAGCTTGGTTTCCTGGGAATTCAACAGTGAACTCTACAATAGATGTGCAAAGGAGAATTTTCTCCTTTTAGTTTTATTTCTACAGTCTTAAATGAAATGTACATTTTTATGATCATACCTTTTGAATTGTTGGTTGTGACGACCATTATAATCTACTCTTCCCACCAAGAAAGACATGCTGAGCCCAAAGCACATGGAAACTGAAAAGGGCTGAGTCAAGGTAAATCATTAGTGGGCTGCATTAATTCCCCATTGTTGTGATATCCCTGAGTCTGCCATTCCTGCAGCTCCAAACCCATGTTCATACCTGGTAGGGACAGAAGGCAAATCTAGAGGTGTAAAACTGGGCATAGCACTTTCTACATCAGCCACTCAACAGAACAGGGCTTCCTTCTGAGAAGCGATGGCACTCTGTCCATTCACTGCATAGGGATAGAAAACCAACATCTCATCAAACACCAACCTCCGTCCCACATTGCTTGTTTCCCTGAGGGTACATTACTTACTCCTCATCTTATGATTAAAATTGCATTCAGCTACTGCACATTTCTTGAAATGCTCATGCATTTTCACCTCTCCACAGGATTATTCCTGCTGCTCCCATAGCCTAGAATTCCTTTCTCCCTGCCTAATTCCTACTCACCCTTTCAAGTCCCATTTTCATGCTTATTCTTTACTTCCTAACCACCCCCAGCCCTAGTCAGAATTCATAACTCCCTCCTCTCCTCTCTGATACCATTGTTTTAATACAATAATTAGTAGTACTTATAGGACAATTAGTTCTAGAGTTAGGACTTTGTGGGACTACCTACTCCACTAAAATATGACTTCCTTGAATATATTATTCCTTTTCGTGTTAATCAGCTTTTCATCACTGTGACCAAAATACCTGACATAAACAACTCAAGGGAGAAAAGATTTATTTTGGCTCACAGTTACAGAAGCTTCAGTTCATGGCTGGCTGGTCATTGTTTTGAGCTTAAGGTAAGACAGAACACCCTGGAGGGAGGGCATGGCAAAGGAAAGCTGCTTAGCTGTGGCATCCAAGAATAGGGAGAGAAGGAGAAAGGGGAGGGGAACCAGTGATAAGACGTGATCCTCAAGAGCACACCCGCAGTGACCTACATCCTCAACCAGGCCCTGCCTCCGATAGTTTCCACCATCTCTCAATATGTCAATGGAATCCACTCATGATGTCAGAGCCTTCATGATTCCCCCCTTCAATCACTTCCCCAGAGCCCACCTCTTAACATTGCTGTTTTGGGTACCAAGCCTCCACACATGAGTCCTTGGGGTACACGTCATATAACAATCTCAAAATTTTCCAGTGACTGGCATCTAAAAGGTTTTCAGTAGTATTTATTTAATTGAATGAATGCTCTATAGGCATAAACCATGTACTTGAATTCCATAAATAGTGGAAAATATGATTCTTGACCACAGCAGTCACATTCCAAAGTGCATTATACAAACATTGACATTTAAGCGCATTATTATCTAAGACAAGGTTGACAACCTTTTTTTTGTAAAAGGCCAGATAGTAAATATGTTAAGCTTTGCAGGTCACATCTGGTCTCTGTCACATATTCTTTGTTTTCCTTTAAAAAAATGTAAGAATCCTTCTTAGCTAGCAGGTTGGACAGAAACAAGTCAGGAGCCAAATTTGGCCCAAGTTCATAGTTTGACACCCCTGGTCTAAGATAACAGTGGGAAATAGAAAGGCTAGAAATGTTTTCCACACTGCTCGGTATACAGTCTCTGGCCATACGAAGTTATGGAACACATGAAATATGGCAAGCATGACTGAGAAACTACACTTTTAATTTTATTTCATTTCAATTAATTTTAATAGTCACATGTGGGGTATTGACTTGCCAATACAAGCAGATAATTTAGAGATTATTCAAACTACCCACCCTTGGGAATTAGTATGGTAGATGATTTCGGAACCGAGCAGTCAGCAACTAGAAAATATAACTGTTGTGGTGAGTCTCATTACTCAGTGTGATATGAGGCAGAAAGTCCCCCAGGTTGCCTAAATGTTATGAAAAAAATTCCTTTTTATTGTGATTCTTCAGAGCAAAGGAATGATTTCCAAAGCTGGTAGCTGCATAAAGTTGCTTCAGCTGATGGCTTCATAAAGTCAAGATTAATCCATGCCATTTACACAGAGCATCCAATCTGATAACCTTGAAAAAAATGTTTTTTAATTTTACCTGCTGAGAAATCTGTTTCCAGATTCCTTCAAGGCCTTCAAATGCCCCTGCCACCTCATCACCTTTCCTAAGACTACACGACCCTGAAAAATAATGAGGCCTAGTCCCTTGAGGATCCATAGGTTCAAGCAGCGAATGAGGTGTATATTTTCCATTCATTGCTGTGGTGTTAGAATAATGAAGGACTATGCAACCGACTCTTGGAACAAGCCCAGGGGTAGGAAAAACAGGAAGGCCTGGCCAGATCATGAGAAAGCAGCAATGGATCAAGGAATTCGTGAGTCTACCTGGTCAGAGAACTGTGGCAGAGAGATATTAGAGTAAATCAGCTGAAAGAACAGAAGGTGGTGTAGGGAGTGAGTAGATTTTGAAACTGAGGCTTTGGAATTGGAGCAGTTACTGGTGATGACAAGGTCAAGATAAAACTTGGCAGTGGTGGGGTAGAAAATAGTATGTCCTTGGATGTGAGGAAGTAAGGGAATGAGAGGCCAAGGTATTGGGTGGGTCTTCTGTTGTAGAGGCTGAAGTCACAGGAAATGCTGACAGAGTTAGGACAAGGCGCCAAAGTTTTCAGGGCAAAGGGGATGAGAGAGGGGTGATGGGACCCATAGTCAATAGAAGATAGGAACAATAAATAGTAGTAGATAGTAGAGGCAGATGGCACAACACTTCCTGCTCCCGACTCCATTTACAGGCACAGCTACTTCCTGGGCAGAAACTGGTATCAAAACACAGGGTCAGGCTGGGGGTGCAGCTCAATGGTAGAGCATGTGCACAAGGCCCTGGCTTCAATTCCCAGCACCACAAACACCACCAGTAATTAACACTCTACCTTAACCTGACTCGTCCTAGGCTGGTGCCCCTTCCTATTTCAGTCCTCAAATAAAATGGGGCCAATTAGAACCTCTAATTTTTGTCCAATCCATCAAAGGCACACATGCTGAAGGCAGTCTGGATTTGGGGACCTATATCCCCCTCCTTTTGGAGGAGACTCCAGTAAGGACTTATAGTGGTCAGAGTTCTCCAGAAAGAGGTTGAGAGAGAAAGAAAGAGAAGTGGGGAGCAGGGAGACAGAGATGGAGACAAAGAGAAAGAGAGAACAGTTTTTTCATGGGATTGGCTCACCCAATTGTGAGGCTGGCAAATCCCAAATCAGTAGAGTAGGCCAGCAGGCTGGAGACCCACAGAAGAATGGATGTTGTAGCTGGAGTCTGAAGCCAGTCTGCTGGCAGAATTTCCTCTTCCTTTGGGAAAGTCAGTCTTTCTCCTTAAGACCTTAATTTAATTAGATGAGGCCCACCTACATTATGGAGAATATCCTGCTTTGCTTTAAGGATACTGATTTAAATGTTGATCTTACCCCAACCCCAAATATCTTAACAACAGCAAGGAAGAATGAGAGTGGGGAATTGAGACATCATCTGCAGGATTTTAATTTAAGTATGAATGCATTCAACAAACTAGGTTTGCTAATTTAGAAACTTATCTTCCTTTGCCCACTGGCAATGTTGGCCAAATCCTTGCTTGAGGTCCTGAAGGGCCAATCTTTAGTGCTCGCCAACTCATCTTCTATGGAGTCACCATTTTTTCTGTCTTTCCCTCATTTCTGCCTCAAGGGAATTCTCTTTTCCCATCACTTGGTTTATTTCCTGAATTTATCTTATTTAAAAATGAGTCTATTTCTATCTTCACAGAATGTGCTCACTCATTAGGAGACACAGAAAGGTAATTTACATACCTCTAAAGAAGAGTTCAGGGAAGCACTTATGAACTCAGCATCTGTCACACCTCCCTTTGTTTTTAGAAAGGTTTTGTTAATCTCTCATGAATGCAAAAGATTCTAGCTACTCCCAGACTTGAGTACTCCTTTAGCCAGGTATTATGCATGCCTGTAATCTCAGTACTTGGGAGGCTGAGAGAGGAGGATCCCAAGTTCAGAGCCAGCCTCAGTAACTTAGTGAGACCCTCAGCAACTTAGCAAGAACCTGTTTCAAAAGCAAAAATAAAGAAAGGGCTGGGGATGTAGCTAAGAGTAGAACACCCCTGGATTAAATCCTCAGTAACCCCCCCCCAAAAAAATGAAATAGAGTACTCTTTTATTCCTTGGGAACTATTTTATTGTTTACACTATACAGTCTTATGCATCATAGATATAGACATCTCTAATTACAAATTTTAATTGTACACCAAACTATCAAGGAATCTATTTCAATATTTTAGAGTCTTATTGACTATAGGCAATTGATCACTACTTTGGCATAATTCTAGCACAATAGACAGTTTTTACTATCTAAAAGCAGATTTTGTTCTGGTTGTTAGAGATGAATACTTGGAAACACATTCTTGGACAGTGGTAATAACAGTCTAGGAACTGTGTGGTGCCTGCTGTCTGAATGGCAAAGGAGTTGTTTATTTAAAAAGCTGCCTGACTCCTGCACTATTAAAATGTTTTCAGTGGAACATCTGAGGAACCCAAAGGATAAAAATGGACCATCCCCTTCCTAGCCCAGAAACCTTCCCATTAATGTTGCTCACATAAATCAGAATGTCTTGAGTAATTTCTCATCTTACATTATTACATAGAAACATGGAGGCCAATGACCACCCAGGGAGGCTGCTTTATGAAGAAATAATCAATCTGTGATTGATAGAGCCAGCCTAACGTGGAGTATAAGAGTGAGCTGCGTATGCAGGCCATCTGGAAAAAGAAAGAAAATGATATATTTTAGACTCATTGGCTGATAATAACAGGAAGCTGGGCTGGCCATGGAACTGTGTGGACAGGGTCAAGTGCAAGTGAACCTCAAAAATGTGTCGATGGAAAACCGGTTAGATGCATCTAGCAAGTCAAATTCTTTTCAGCCCACATCCTGCAGAGAATCCTAGTTATAAAACAACTTAAATGTCCACCATGGCTCTCATCCTAGAAAGGAGTCACTTTGCCAACATCTGCCCTACTCCCCCAGCCGCGCCTTCCCTTCCATTTATCTCCAAAGTTATGCCTTCAGTAAGAGGCAGGCTTTTGTCTGAGCATGTGGGACTTCCTCTGCTTGACAAAGTTCAACAGTTTCACTTAGGCAAGTTATTAATTGGTATATTATTTTAAAATTCCACTGTGTTGAAATGTTTAATGTCACTTGGAATTACGGAGACCATAAGTACAACTTGTTGAGAATTTCCCACTTAACCAACCTAGCGCTCTAGAGCCCCAATGAACCAGAAAAACACACATCCTGTTAGAGCCAAGTCCACATCTATTAATTCCCATACTCATACCTACCTAAGGCAATTCAAATGGAAAACAAAATTTTCTCCTAGCCTTTTCTCCTTCTCATAATCTAAATGTATTAAGATAAAGACACTTAACACTATTACTATTATCTACAAATCAGTCATTTGCAGCTGGATGTGACCAAAAAAAATGATTTCACCACCATATAAGGACAGAGAAAAAATAATTTCATTTATTCATTTATCTAAGTATTTTCATCTAGTATGAAAAATTATGAGATTCTGGATTATATTAGCACCAGAGGAGAATTTCTTAATATGGGACTCTAAGGACTACTCAAAATCTGTGGCAAATTTAAATGGTCTGTGAGTTTGATTAGAAAAAAATTACATCTACACTTTTGCTAAGCCTTAACTGGAATTTAGCATTTCTTTCAACTATAATGCTAGACCACAAACCTCAGAGGCATTAACAGTACCTGTGGAAGATATTTTTCACATAATATTACATGTAGTATATATTTCAAAATATCAGTACTTGTCACTACCTCAAAATTATAATAATTATTAAACCCACCATTATATTTGGTTATTTCATGCCTTAATACTCATTTATTCCTATACAAAAATTCTTCTTAAATTTGATAACTGGATTTCAATACATTTAGTTTCCTTTATAATCATATGTTTTATGAATTCAAAAACAGTCAAAGATGCCCATTTATACTATCCCAAATGGATACTTAAGAGAATATTTTAAAAGCCCTTCGACATCTTAATGGATTTCGTAATTTGCATTTGAACTTTATAGAAATATTTTAGTAACTATATCTCCTGTACTACCTCTCAATCAGCATGTTTCTTCTACCCTTCATCCTACCTTCTTTCTCCAAATTATAGTTACTTCACCAGGGTTCAACTCTTTCTCATTCTGTTCTCACACTTCGCTCAATTTACTAAGTTACACTTCTTTTTTTTATTGCAGTATTGGGATTGAATCCAGGGGCATTCTACCTCCAAGCTACATCCCCAGTCCTCCCCCGCTTTCAAATTTTGAAACAGTCTCACTAAGTTGTTGAGGGCCTCGCTGAGTGGCTAAGGCTGGCCATGAACCTGCAATCCTCCTGTCTCCGCTCTCCTGGGATTACAGTTGTGCACTACTACACTCAGCTGTACCTCTATATTTATATTTAAATTCATTTTATATTTATAATTTCCAAGGATTTTCTGTTTTTGAGATCTTTATTTTGGCTCGTCTTTTTGGAACAAGATGTTATTGCAAAGTTGGTTTTCAAGAAGTGCTCATGAGTGCCACATCCTCTAATCTCATCTATATTTGAGATTGACAGTTTCTTTATATTTGAACAACAATTAGATGGATGTAAGATTCTGGGTGCGCTATTTCTTCCTTCCCCTCAGAACTTTGTAGCCATCTTTCCATCATGTTCTGCCACTATATAGTGTAGAAAAGCCTGATTTTTGTTTCCTTTATAGATAACCTATTTTTCCTATCCATTTTCTTTATTAAAAAATTCATCATCATTTACATTGACTCTTTTAGCCAGATGTCTAGATATTTATTATTCTGAATTAAATATTCCTGGTATTCAAGTTTTTACTCTGTAGTTGAAATTCTTCTTTCATGTTAGAGGATTTTTCCAACAATACACCACTGGATGATGGTTCGTTTACTTGGGTTCTGTTATTCAGGAGTATTGATTTAAACCCTTTGGAATATTCTTTACTCTCCATTTCTATCAATTTTCCTATAATTGTTTTCCTCTCTTTGCTGTCATCACTACATTCACTATAATCATTGTTGATCTTACTTTCATGACATAATTCAATTTTTCCAGGAATGTTCTGTGAATTAAAATTTTTATATAGACTTACTTTATTAAGTGCAGTATAGTTTTGGTTTGCAATTTATTGCTAGCTATTTATCACATCCATTTATTTTTCAGACAGTTTATATCTGTTAGATCTAAAATGATTTAGTTTTTTTTTCTTTTAATAGCAAGGAGAGTTCTTCAATGAAATAATTGTTTTTCTTGCATTTTCTTCCAGACTGGGGACCCAGGTCTCCAGGTTCTTAACCAGTCTTTCATTTATTGTTTCCCATTTTAGTGTTTAAAACTCACCTCTTCAGTATTAAAAAGTGAACTTCTGATTTCACATAAAATTCACCCTCCCTTCTTCCCCTGGCTCAGGGTTGATCTACAGCTTGGAGGCCTACTCTAAGAAAAGATGAAGCATGCTCTTTTCTTCTTCTCTTCTTTATTTTTCCACTTCTACAATAGGCTCCCCAGGATCAAGTAAGAGGAAAGAGGGGACAAGAAAAGGGAAAATATGTAAAGGATCATTAAATTTTGGCTCTTTCCTGTGACATAGCTGTGGGTACTTCAGAAACCCAATAGTCATCGTTATGCTACATTTCCCTGTCAAGGAGGTGGTCCTCTCCTACCACCTCAAGATAACCTCCCCAGCTCCTGCTCAGGAGGCCACTCCACGGTCTCTCTTTCCCTGCAGTTGCTCTCTTGGGCAAAGTTTTAATAAGACAGCTTGAGCCCAGTTACCATGTCCAGGATCCATTGAGCCCTAGGAAGCACCACATCCTGACTAACAACCAACCAATGGGAAGATGGAATGCTCTGCTCTGGCCCTGCCTTGTTCTCCTGTTGCTGGCCCCTACATTTAGAATCTGATGGAGACAGGAATGTTTTGTACACATGCAAGAGACAGGAGATCATGCTAAGTTCTAAGAACTCTCTCACCATGCTCTGCCCTGGTGCCCTAAGTCTACATTTTTCCCTTCCTTAGCAAGCAGACTAAAATTGAGATGCTTTCACTTCTTCCTGCAGACTTTATAGGTTGTCATCTACAATCTTAATGAATGATTCTCTTGACCTACTCATGTGCTGTCATTCGGATCTGGAATGCCCCCCCCAGAACGCATGTGTTGAAGGCCTGCACTCCAATGCAGCAACGTCCAGAGGTGGAGGCTGTAGAAAGTGACTGGATCATGACCTCTTAAGTGGGTTAATCCATTAGCTGGATTACTAATTTGAATGAACTACTTACTTGGAGGTGATAGAAACTGTAGGCAAGTGGGGCAGGGTCGGAAGAGGTAGGTCACAGAGGACATGCCCTTGGGGACTTGTCCCCGGCTCCTTTCTCTCTCTTTCTGCTTCCTGGCTGCCGCTTTCCTCTGCCAAGCCCTTCTACCATGATGTTCTATCTCACACTAGGCTTAGAGAGAAGGAGCCTGCTGACCATGACTGACATCTCTGAAACCCTGAGCCAAAATAAACCTTTCCTCCTCCAAGCTATATGAGGTATTTTGGTCACAGTGACAAAAAGCTGACTAACACGCCATGCTTTGACCTGAGTTGGAACTAGGAAAGAGCATAAGTACTTGTCACATACTTTCCTCAGCTTTGATGTTGATCCTAATTTCTTGAGATATCAGGATTATCTTCTCTAATATTTGTAATTGTTTAAGTAATAATGTGTATAGAGCAAAGGACACTGGATGTGAAGTGATTGATTAGCAGCACTCCATCTGAGTCATGCTGTTTGGGGAGTATTTAATGGTGCTACACAAGAAGTTTCATGGCTTCTACATTTCTGCCTAGCAATAAAAGCTAGTTTTACTACTGACTCCACTAGAGAAGTAGCTGCTCCTCACAAAAAGGAGCAAAATAGCACTGTTTTCCCTTTAGAGCAGCCAGAATAGCATACAAGAGGAAAATATTGACTGTGCAGGAGAAGACCACCACAGAGGGCAAAGAGCTATTCATGCCAGAGAGTTGGAGTCACGCCAGAGGAAAGCAAAATCTTCTCCATGCGACCATGTTTCGTGAGGTCCTACCTTACTGAGAATTAATTTGGGGATGTCATAAGCAGGGATTGAAAATAAAATCCCTGATTCAAGAAGCCATTATCCAGGCATAGACTAGCTGAGGTACTTACTCTGCTCAGGCTGCTCTAACAGCATACAATAGACTTCTCATGCTAGAGAGGACGGAAATCCAAAATCAAGGTGCTGGCGGATTTGGTTCTGGGCGAAGGTCCTCTTCCTAGCTTTCAGAGGGCCACTTTCTCTCTTTACCCTCACATGGTAGAGAGAGGGCGACCTCTGGATTTCCTCTTCTTATAAGGGCACTAATCTCATCACGGGGACTCCAACCTCATGACCTTATCTAAACCTCGTTATTTCCCAAAGACCCCACCTTGAAATACCATCACACTGGGCGTTCGGGATGTAAAAATATAGGGGTACATTATGGGGGTACATGGACATTCAGTACATAGCAAATAGGGGGAGGATAGAACCATAAGAACTGACACAGAGACAGCAGAAGAAAATTTCAAACTAAATCAAAGCAAAATAGGTTCTGATCCAGCATATAGTAAAAAGAACCAGAAATCAATAGCAGGACCACCTTGGATATTCTTCAAGATGGGATTGTATATTTATACCAAATTAACTCTAAAAGGTATACTGTTCTCATTGTACAGTTCTTAATCTACATATTCTTTGTTGCCTTTTCAAAGACCCAGTTAAGTAATCCCTCCGGTTGGTATAACAAAAAGAATGTAGGATGAGTCCACTTAAACTGACCATTGCAATGAAAGTTCTATAAAGTGGAAATAAAATACATTGTACACATTGTGTCTCTAAGTAGCATAATATTTAAAAAAATATTTAAAGACAAAACTTTGCTGGGCGTGGTGGCGCACGCTTGTAATCCCAGTACTTTGGGAGGCGGAGACCGGAGGATCCGGGTTCGCGGCCAGCCTCAGCTCGCGAATGCGCGCGCGCGCACGCGAGCATTCTCTCTCCTTCCCTCCCTCTCCTCTCTCTCTCTCTCTCTCTCTCTCTCTCCCTGTCTCTCTCTCTCTCTTTCTCTCCTTAGTGAGGCCCTC
>PVJS01055080.1:0-12768 GCA_004027185.1 Glis glis | reverse complement strand
CTATTTTTTATATTTTATTTTGAAACCGGGTCTCACGAAGTTGCAGAGGGCCTCACTAAGGAGAGAGAGAGAGAAAGAGAGCGAGCGAGCGAGCTGAGGCTGGCCGTGAACCCGGATCCTCCAGTCTCTGCCTTCCAAAGTACTGGGATTATAAGCGTGCGCCACCATGCCCGGCTTAGATTCTTTAATAGTAAGAAATTGTTTTGTTCAAAATTACCTTCTGTTTATATTCTAGTAGAGGCAGAAAATAATAGAAGTAGATACCATTTTTCTTACTAGATTGTTACTGTTTTCTTAATCAAACTTTAATGATATATAAAGTCAGACAGTTTAAATCCCTGTGAAAATTATTTGCTGAATTTATCATTTGATGGTCGAGATATTGATTTTGTATAATACTTAGATTTTGTGGGGGGTACTGGGGATTGAACCCAGGGACATTTTACCTCTGAGCTACACCCCCAGCCCTATTTTTTATTCTTTATTTTGAAACAGGGTCTCACTAAGTTGCAGAGGGCCTCACTAAGTAGCTGAGGCTGGCAGCGAACCTGCGATCCTTCTGTCTCAGCCTCCCAAATACTGGGATTACAAGCGTGCACCACCACGCCCAGCTATACTTAGATTTTTCAAGAATTAATTTTACTTTTTTGATAGGATGAGTAAAAACTCTAAATATCCCACAATCCACCTTTTTTTTGCTGAGCAGGTCTTTATTTTGTGACTTTTATTTTATGAGATTTAAGAGCATTAATGTAAAATATTCAATTACACATCAGTTGAAAAATTGTTATTGCAATCTCTAGTGTATGATAGAAAGCACATATTGGAATTACAAGAAGTAATATTCGGTCTTGGTCTGCTACCATACAGTGTTGGGTAGGACACTTAATTTCTTTGTAGTATGGGGTCCTTAAAGGTCATTAATCTAACCTCAAATCTGGCATTTATAACATATGTTACAAACATGTAATAAAATAACTATCAGTTATTATAGTTTCAACTTTTGTCTTGATACTTCCTTTTAATTCACTTTGGTGTGTGAGAATAAGATATTTTCTATCAAAGGAATAGCTTTACTTAGGCTCCATTTTGAAGAACTGCCTTTGTATAACCATGTGTGTGCTTGTATTTTTTGTAAAGATAGCATTTCCTGGAAATTGTGAGTGCCAATCCCTCCCTGGGGATCCCCTTCAGCCAATGGCTTAACAATTGTGAGGCCAGGCTCCCACTGATAGGAGCACAGCACAGAAACCCCACACTGAAAATAAAATACCCAGCAGTTTTCTGCCTTGTTGTTCTTGCCTACCTAACTTTAGTGGTGGCAGGATCCCTTTTTGTAAAAAGTAAAATTCGCCTTGCTGAGCCACTTTCGAATATGTGTCTTTTCTTACGAGGCCATGGAAATTTATTTCTAACAGGTAGATTATTTAAACTAAACGTTAATTGATGTTCTTTCTGTGTACTTTTTCTACTGACTTTATGAGTTTCTTCCTATTTGTATGTGAAATTGGTAGAGTGCAAAGTGAGTCGGAGCCATGTAAAGATTAGTTGAGTGACAAATTTTTTTCCTTCTTTAGGTCTAGTTCATTAATGTTTCCCATTACTATATTGGATTCATCATTTCATCTTTTATTTAGTGGTTAAAATGTAATGCAAATGAAATCTAATAATACTGTTTTCTTTTTATCTTTTAAAATAAACTGGTAATTAGAAAAATGCAAAGTACTTTTAAAGGAACCCGTTATTTGTTTTTCTAGCCCCCTTCATTCTTCTCTTTCTTCCTTTTCTCTGTCCTTGCCTGCCTGCATGCATGCATGCATGCCTGCCTGCCTGCCTGCCTTCCTTCCTTCCTTCCTTCCTTCCTTCCTTCCTTTCCAGTACTGGGGATTGAACCCAGGGGCATTCTACTCCGAGCTTCACCCCCAGCCCTTTTTTGTATTCTTTATTTTGAAACAGGGTCTCATTAAGTTATGGAGGGCCTCACTAAGTAGCTGAGGCTGGCTGCGAACCGGGATCCTCCTGTCTCAGCCTCCCAAGTACTGGGATTACAAGTGTGCGCCACCACACCCTGCCTTGTTTTTCAGTTATACATTTTTGCCTCTAGTTGCCCATCTCATCCTAAAAATGGTAAGAGAGTGTTGATCAGATAACTCTTTTGAAGCTAAGCATGATCTTCTTTTTCCCATGATGGCTCTGCATTGGTGGTTAATGCACCCCTTTGTCTTCCCACATTCCTTTCTTGAAGTACATTTTGCATTGAACACTTCAGTCCTTTAGAGAAGAGGTGGTTCTTTAATAGGTTTTGAGTCAGCATAATGAAAGCAAAGCATTAGAATGGTAATTTCATCCTGGATTTAGTATTTATTGATGTTGTGGCTTTGTGCATCTTCTTTAACCTCTTTATTTGTATTTCTCCATATATATGGCAGCAACAATGAAATAGTAACTTGATACTGTTTGCTTATATTTACATATATATTTTTTTTATTTTTGGGGGGAACTGGGGATTGAACCCAGGGGCATTCTACCTCTGAGCTACACCCTCAGCCCTTTTTTTTATTCTTTATTTTGAAACAGGGTCTCACTAAGTTGCGGAGGGCCTCACTAAGTAAGTAGCTCAGGCTGGCCATGAACCTGTGATCCTCCTGTCTCAGCCTCCCAAGTACTGGGATTACGAGCATGTGCCACCATGCTTGGCTACATATATATTTTAAATTGTAGCTTTTCTGCTGTCATTGTTATGTTCTTCACCTTAGATCAGTATATTCATAAGTAGCCACAAAAGAGATAAAATACTAGCATAACTACCTAGATGAATAATTTAATCTTTTTCAATGTTCAAATCATTATAGTTTGAACACCTAGTCAATGAGACTACATACTGCCCCCATATCATTTAGTATCTCTTGGACTTTCTAGTCAGATCACTTCATGTGCTAAACTTAGCTCTGTCATTTACTCAAGTGTTGAGAGCCAAGACACCATTGCCTCATCCTTAAGTGAGAATAACAGAGCCGGGCGTGGTGGTGCACGCTTGTAATCCCAGTACTTGGGAGGCTGAGACCGGAGGATCCGGGTTCACGGCCAGCCTCAGCTACTTAGTGAGGCCTCCGCAACTTAGTGAGACCCTGTCTCAAAATGAAGACTAAAAAGTAGGGCTGGGAGTGTAGCCCGGAGGTAGAATGCCCCTGGATTCAATCCCTGGTACCACAAAAAAAAAAAAAAAAAGAATAACAGTAATGCTTGCCTGTAGCTGTCTTGTGAGGAATAAATGGGATTTCAAAACTATAATTTTCCCCTAACTGTGAGTCCATGCTCAGTGTTTAATAACAGCTGTTTCCTATTCTCGATTGTCTCTGGGAACCTGCAAGTGATGATTTTTGGCCCATGGTCAACCTGGGATTCTTACCTCTGCCCCAGGGCTTCTGTTCAGACCACTGCTGAGTAGAATACTATCAGAGCTCTGGACGATGCCTCTTAAAATTGTACAAGTTTCTTTTTCAGGCAATAGCTGGTTTTCTTTCTTTCTTTTTTTTTTTTTTTTTTGAATCCTTATCTGGTGACCCAAAGCATGGAATAGGTTTCTCCTTTCCTGTTTTGTATGTCTAGCAATGATAGAAGGGCATCACAATGCAGAAAAAGATCATAAAACTTAATACTTGCTTTATACCCCTTAAAACTCATATGCCGCATTCCTACACAGGCAGTTTTCCCTTGACCCTTGTACCCTTTTCCCTTTGCCGTGTTCCAGGGGCTGGTTCAGCTCCCCCCAATAAGAGCCCCTTTGACCATATCTTTTCTAGAATCCAGGTCTATCTGCTTTCAGTCTTAGAGAATAGTAGTGCTTCCTAAGTCCTAAGTTAGCCTTTTCTCCAGTCTCAGGTTAATCCACCTGACCGTGGTACAGTACCATCAAATTCCTTTAGGGAAATTATCGCCCCAGTTTATATGTCTCAGCTTCCACAGACATGAACTGTGCAAACATAGTATTTCTCATTTCATTTCCAAAGTCAGGTGTATTTAGTCTAGAATATTCTTCTTTTAGAGAGTCTTCCCGAATATGTTTTACCTTGTCTCACTTTCTACTATAGCTTTTTGAAATCGCCAGATTAAAAGATGTACTATCAACATTTTCTATTCTCAAACTTCTGCGGTTAATGTCTGAAGACGTCATATATAGGGCATATGTATACACACACACACACACACACACACACACACACACACACACAGAGAAATCATACCTGGGCATGGTGGCACATGCCTGTAATTCTAGTACTTGATAGGCTGAGACGGGAGGATTGTATGTTTGAGGCCAGCCTCAGCAACTTAGCGAGACCCTTCTTCAAAAAAAAGAAAGAGGGGCTGGGCATGGTGGCGCACACTTGTAATCTCAGTACTTGGGAGGCTGAGACCGGAGGATCTGGGTGCACTGCTAGCCTCAGCTACTTAGTGAGGCCCTCCACAACTTAGTGAGACCCTGTTTCAAAATAAAGAATAAAAAATAGGGCTGGGGGTGTAGCCCGGAGGTAGAATGCCCCTGGGTTCAATCCCCAGTACCAAAAGAAAGAAAAAAGAAAGAAAGAGCCAGGCATGGTGGTGTACGCTTGTAATCCCAGCACTTGGGAGTCTGAGACTGGAGGATTGCAGGTTTGAGGACAGCCTCAGCAAATAGTGAGACTTTCATCAACCTAGCAAGACCCTATTTCAAAATAAGCATAAAATAGGAATAGGGATGTAGCTCAAAGGTAGAATGCCCCTGGGTTCAATCCCCAGTCCCACAAAAAAAAAAAAAGAAAGAAAAAGGGAGTCTGGGGGTGTAGCTGGGAGATAGAATGTCCCTGGATTCAATCCCTAGTACCCCCCCCCCAAAAAAAGTCATATGTTTAGAGCTGTTTATGAAACTAAAGGAGCTATCATTGGTGGGGCAAAGCAAAACCACTTAAAAGTGAACTGATGTAGCTGGGTGTGGTGTAACATGCCTATAATCCCAGTCCTTGGGAAGCTGAGACAGGAGGATCACAAGCCTCCAACCTGTGATCCATCCAAGCACAAGGCAATTTAGCAAGACCTTGTATCAAAATAAGTAAGTAAGTAAGTAAGTAAATAAATAAATAAATAAATAAATAAATAAATAAATGTGCTAGGGATGTAACTCAGTCATAGAAGCCGCCATGGTTCAATCTCTAGTGTGTGTGTATTTGTCTCTCTCTCACTCTCTTACACACTTGCGCATGCACACGCATACGGTATACTGATGTAGGGCTGGGAATATAGTTCAGTGTTAGAGCACTTGCTCAGCATGTCCAAATCAGTAGTCTGAGTCCCAGTACCACCACCACAATAAATAATTAAATAAATATATGAGAGAGAGAGAGAGAGAGAGAGAGAAAGAAAGAGAGAGTCACAAAATAAGTGGATGGATGAATCTTCCTTTGAAAATTTTCAGTGATACTGCTCTAACTTCAAAAGAATAGCTATGTTGCTGGGCATTCCATTAAAGGAATGTACATAATGTAGGTAATTAAAAATATTTTATTAGTACATTAAAATTAGACATTATAATGAATTCCAATGTGATAAAAACATACATACACTTTGGCATTGTTGATCAAATTCAAACAAAAATATTTTTTCATTATCTTCTCAATGTTTTCTAATGATAGAAAATACATTCTTGGTAGAAAACCAGATCTCTTGATGCCGTTGGAATTCTATTACAAGAACAGTTCTGAAATACATTCTTTATAAATATATCAAGCCTGTATTTAAGCTTTCAATTTATGATATCTCCTGATTATCTTAACTGTTGAGCAGATCATGGATTAGGATAGAAATTGCCTTTTAAGTTAAAGTAAGATAGATAAGAAACTAAGCAATTGAAAATCTTCATACTGTATTTCATGCAACATTTTTTTTATTCCTTAGAGTTTGCTCATATGAAGTTAGAATATTGGGCACTATTAAAGCATTTTACCATACAAAGTATAATGGAAGTACTTTAGTTGATAAAAATAATTTCTACTTTCTTACCTTTTGTACCGGTGCTACTTGGGGGTGTGGTCTGCTGACCAATCTACTTGTTAGTAGTCCACAGAGAGGTCAGTACAGAAATTGAGCTACTAGAAACTTTATAGCTTGAATGGCAATGTCAGATTTATCAAAAAGCATCAGTCCTCAGAGGTGGAGCATGGATGGAGGAGGTGGGTCACTGGGGGTGTGGTCTTGGGACTATCTATGTCCCCCTACCCCCTTCTCTCTGCTTCCTGGCCACCAGGAGATGAAAGCAGCTTTTCCTCTGCCCTGCCCTGAAGCTCTGCTGCAGAGCAGTTTCTGCCTTAGAGACAGCTAACCATGACTGGAACCTTTGAGACCTCCAAACTGTGAGCCAATAAACCTTTCCTCCTCCAAGTTGTGCTTGTCAGGTATTTTGGTCACAGAGAAGGCTGACTAAAACATATATGTTGTGCTCGCTTCCACAGCACGTATACTAAAATTGGAACAATACAGAGATTAGCATGGTCCCTACCAAGGATGACACACAAATTCATGAAGTGTTCCATATTCTAAAACAACAACAACAAAAACAGCAGATGTGTTGTTTTGGAATAGTCTATGTTAATAATACATTTGATTAAGAATTAACGAAGTTATAGCAGTATAACAATATTCATCTGAGAAACTTAAAATTTAGTTAATATTTTATGTAGTAAATGATTTATATTACCTTTCGAGGAATCATTCCTTTATGAAGGGAATGACTAAAAGTACATAAGATATGCAAGGCAAATATAAACATCTGTCAGGATGTGTGTGTGTGTGTGTGTGTGTGTGTGTGTGTGTTACAGGGAATTGAACCCAGAGGCATTCTACTGCTGAGCTACACCCCCAGCCCTATTTTATTCTTTATTTTGAAACAGGGTCTCACTAAGTAGCTGAGGCTGGCTGCGAACCTGTGATCCTCCTGTTTCAGCTTCCCAAATACTGGGATTACAGATGTGTGCCACCACGCCTATGCAGGGGACTTCTAACTGGTTAACATCTGTTCCTGTTTGATCCTCATGAGAAACTTATTGCAATGCTCTTTTTATATGAGAAAACTAAAGCACAGGGTTTTCAATAACTTGCTCAAGCATGAACGTGTCAGAGCCAAGATTCAAACTGAAGTGGCATTTCTCTAGATTTTGTACTCTTATCTACAGTGCCAATTATGATCTGTATAAGATTGTTTCAATTGTTTTTCTTACTTATTTTTGTGCTTGTTCTTGAACTATTTTTATTTGACATTTATATCTAAAATTAACCTGTTTGTAGTAGTAAATATATTTAATTAAGAGACCTTAGAAATTTAAGAGATCCAAGTTGTGTATGTTTAAAAAATCATTTTATGATTTAAAAAATATCATTTGGGTTCCACCCTATTACTTAAATTCCATGTTAACTTTATTCAACATGATACCAAACCACACTTTATTTACCAAACCAGATGTATGATATAAGTGCAGGCATCATTGAAGGATTTAGGTTCTATTTAGGACAGTGTTTAGGTACTTACCTAAGAATCTTGTTTTTTGTTGTTAATAAGCACTCTAATAAAGTAATGAATTAATAAAAACATAATACTATGTGTAGATTTGACCTACAAGTGGAAAGCCTTCATAGTGTTTTTAAAAGGATATTATATAAAATAGCATTTTGAAATAATTTTTATTATCAAAAGCTTAAAGTAAAAGATTAGAACCTATATTAATCTTTAAATCATTTAGAAAATATTGAGGACTGCAGTTTGTAGAGATAAGAACCCCACACACTGCATCCAGTCCATTAAAGCAAGAAGAAATGGAAGAGATACTTTGATAAGTGTTCTTCCTCTTTTAACCTTGAATGCTGTTCTGGGCTGGCCTGGGGAGGGGATGGCGCTGGATCTGTTTCATTGGCTTAGGCTTTATCATGCTGAGAGAAATCAATACTTTGAGGCGTTGCATGACAGAGAAATCACTTCAGAATTAAAGGTGGCTGTCACACATTGTCATTGGTTGACTTTTGTTTGCTGTTGAGGTTTTTAAGCCTTCATTTTTCTAAGTCTTTTTCAGGAGTCTATCTAAGGTTTCTGTAGACAGCCCTTTTATTTTTTTTGAAGATCAGACTTTAAATCTGAGGTGAGGGGTATCAAGGACAAAGAGCTCCAGAAGTGAAATATTGAGAAGCTCCTTCATTTGCTGTCCCTGAGGTGATCTCCCTTTTAAATGGTTTCCAATGAGAGGAGGAGTTGAGAGTGGAAGTGATTTTGAGACAGATTGAGAAGTGTTCAGTGTTTAGTAGAAGCAATGTTTAGTTAAGTAAAAATGCAATATTCTATATGTAGCTATGTAAAATAAGAAAATAAAACTATATATCCTGGCACGAATGGCATCTCATAGTAAACAATGACCAACCCTTAGAAAACAACAGGCTGAGCAGGGAGGAGAGAGAAGGGAGAACTTTCTTTTATTTCATAGGTCATACACTGATGTGTTTTTAAAAAGAAGTATATGCTTTAAAAGAAGTTTTAAACACAAAACTTGAGAAAGGAACACACTTAAATTGTTTAATTAACATATATTAATTACTAAATCAGGAGAAAGACTTCTGCAATATTTTTGAAATGTTTAGCCTTGAAATTTTAAGTATAATTATATTTATTTTACAGTAATATGCAAATGTAAGGGAAATGTCCTTATAGCCTGTTTCCCATAAAATATATTATCCTGGAAACCTAACTCTGGAAACAGTGTGCCTTTCACATTATTAATTGGCCTCTTTTTATTGAGACTGAAAGGATATGTGAGAAGCCTCTGCTAACCCTTTTTGCCCCATTAAGGTAGCCACTATTCTAAATTTTACAGAATGACTCATTTGCTCTGTTTCCCCCAAAATTTTCTTTCCTTTCTTTCTTTTTTTTTTCTTTGTAGATCTGGGGATTGAACTCAGGGGCATTCTACCTCTGAGCTACACCCCTGGTCCTTTTTTATTTTTTGTTTTGAAACAGGTCTCCCTAGGTTGCTGAGAGTCTTGCTACATTCCTATCTCAGCCTCTCAAGTACTGGAATTACAGGTGTGCACCAGCACACCTGGCCCAACATTTTCTTTTTATACCATCGTGTCTTTAGCAAATTTTGACCTTTATATAAATGGAATCATAAAGTCTGTGTTTTGTTTTGGAATTTTTAGTTCAACATTATGTTTGTGAAATTCATTTACTTAATTAGCATTTCCCCATGTCCTTCTCTTCTCTTCCCTTCTCTTCTCTTCTCTTCTCTTCTCTTCTCTTCTCTTCTCTTCTCTTCTCTTTTCTTTTCTTTTTTTTTTTGTTGTGGTACCGGGGATTGAATGCAGGGGCTGGCCGCGAACCTGGATCCTCCGGTCTCCGCCTCCCAAAGTACTGGGATTACAAGCGTGTGGCACCACGCCCGGCCCCCATGTCCTTTTCATTGCTGTATCCTATTCCATTATGAGCAGACCACTAGTTTTTCATAACCTCTTCTACTGTTTGATGGGCAGTTGAGTTGATTACAATGTTTAACTATTCTGAATAATGCTGTTTTGAAATTTTACATGTCATTTGGTGCACATGCTCATGCATTTCTATAAGGTATAATTACTTGATTGTAAAATACTCATATTTTGGGGTTTTTTTTGTGTGTGTGTGTGTGTGGTACTAGGGATTGTACCCAGGGGCATTCTACCACTGAGTTACACCCCCAGCCCTATTTTTTATTCTTTATTTTTGTAACAGGGTCTCACTGAGTTGTAGAGGACGTCACTGGGTAGCTGAGGCTGGCCACAACCTGCAATCCTCCTGTCTCAGACTCCCAAGTACTGGGATTCCAGGCATGCGCCACCATGCCCGGCTATAAGCTTATTTTTTAATGAGTATTTTGACTACTTCTCTGTCTCTTCCTTGCCTATTCACCTTTTAAAAATTTCTTAAATGAATTTTATTGAAATATGTTTTACATATAATAAAATGTATCCATTTTCAGTATAGGGTTTGTTTGTTGAGTTGTATGACAAGGGACGCTCCTAGGTAACCATCACAATCCAGACAGAATATCTCCATCATCCTGGAGTATCCCTTATGATCCCTCGTGGTCAGTCCCTGTCCTTCACTCACATCCAACCCGAGGCAACTACTGGTTTGATTTCTGATATTATATATTGTTTTGCTGTTGTGCAGTGCAGTGTAGATGGAATCATAGAGTATGTTTTCTAGTGTCTAGATTCTTTTTGTCAGCCTAAAGATTGTTACATTCATCCATATAGTTGGGTGCATTACCAGTTGTTTCTTTTTATTGCTGGTATATTATTACTTTGTTTTTCATTCGTCTATAGACAGATATTGGGGATTTTCCAGAGTTTGGTTCTTATGACTGAAAGCACTGTGGACACTTATTTTCTTAACAGTTATTTTTGTATAAGCATGTGCATATTTATTTTGAGGGAATACCTAGGAGTGGAACTACCAGGTGCCATTGTCAGTACCGTATGTATTTAAGCTTACAAGAAGCTACCAAATAGGGTTTTTTTTTTTTTTGCCTCTTTTTCATGGCACTGGGGATCTTGCTAGGCAAGCCCTCTGCAGCTGAGCTACCTCCCCAGCCCTGCCAAACTATTTTCTAAAGTAGTTATAGAGGCTCCACTCCAACCAGCAAGGGAGTCTGAGAGTTCCAGTTGTCCGCATCCTTGTCAATACATGGCATTGTTAACCTTTTTAATGTCAGCCCTTTAAGTGGGTGTATGTGTAGTGATGGCTTATTGTGATTTTTATTTGCATTTTCCTAGTAACTAATCATCTTCTTATGTGTTAGCCATTTGTACATCTTTTGTAAAGTATCTATTCAAATCCTTTGCACATTTTTAAATTGAGTTGTCTCTGGGTGCAGTGGCATACACCTGTGATCCCATTACTTGGGAGGCTGAGTTCAGAGCCGGCCTCTACAACTTAGTGAGATCCCCTTCCTTCCCTTCTTTCCTCCTTCCCTCCCTCCCTCGGGCTTAAACCCAGGGCCTCATCCATGCTAGACTGGTATTATTTCTTTATTTTCATTTTTCAGTTGATTATTGCCAATCTGTAGAAGCACACTTGATTTTAGTGTGTTCACCTTGTATTTGGGAAACCTGTTCAACTTGCTTATAGCTTCTGGTGGTTTTCCTAGAAGCCTTAGCATATTTATTTATTTATTTATTTATTTACTTATTTATTTATTTATTTATTTATTTTGGTACTGGGGATTGAACCCAGGGGCATTCTACCTCCAAGCTACACCCCCAGTCCTATTTTTTTTTCTTTATTTTGAAGCAGGGTCTCACTAAGTTGCGGAGGGCCTCACTAAGTAGCTGAGGCTGGCTGTACTGGGATTACAAGTGTGCGTCACCACGCCCGACTCCTTAGCATTTTTATATCCCTGAATATATCATCTGCAAGTGAAGACTGTGATTTCTTTCTTTCCAGACTTTCTGCATTGTATTTCTTTTCTTTCTTTTTCCTCATTGAACAGTTAGAGCCTCTGTTACAGTGTTGACTGGAAGTCTTAAGAAGAGACAAACTTGTTTTGTCCCCCATTTTAGCTAAATAGTTTCCATAGATGGCCTTCCAAAGCTTGAGGAGATTGTCTTCTATTCCTAGCTTGAAGAATATATATATATATATATATATATATATATATATATATATATATATATTATATATACATATTGTGTGTGTGTGTGTGTGTGTGTGTGCGTGTGTACACTAGGGAATCGAACCCAGGGACCTTCTACCTCTGAGCTACACCCCAGCCCTATTTTATTTTTTGTTTTTAAACAGGGTCTCACTAGGTTGGTGAGGGTCTTGTTAAGTTGCCAAGGCTGGTCTCAAACCTCCGATCCTCCTGTCTCAGCCTCCCAGGTACTGAGATTATGGGTGTGGACCACCATGCCTGGCTTGAAGAATATTTTTTGCCATAAAAAGGTGTTGAATGTTTTAAAATGCTTTTGTTCAAAAAAAGCTGTGTGCATGTACTTTTTTATCACACTGAGCCTCACTATGATATGTAATCACAGTGCAGTAATAAGATAATTTTCTAAAGTTCCATTATGATGTTATGTTTTTGTCTTTTTCCTGTTATATGGTATATACACGTATCAATTTTCAAATTTTAAATCAACCTTGCATTCCATGGGTAACCTTTACTTCATCATGATGTATAATCCATTTGTTACATAGCTGAAGGCTAGTAATTTGTTCAGAATCTTATATAGGATTCTACAATTTGTCTATTGTATAAATTATACTGGTTTTTAGTTTTCTGTTATAAAGTAAAATTGGTTGCAGTGTATAACTTAGCCTACAACATCTGAAAGAATTTCAATGAGTAGTATCAATGTCTGTAAGATGCATATTAAATTGTACCTCTTTTCTATTTATGATATTGGTAATACATGTCTCTCTTGTTCTTGAACATTCTGGTTAGATATTTGTAAATTTGTTAATGTTGTCAAAGAACCATCCAATGGTTATTGATTTTTCTCTGTGATTTCTTATTTTAAATTTAATTATATCCTTTTTCTGTTCATTTGGGTTTTCTCTCTTTTATAAGCGGTCTAGGGCATTGATTTTTAGATCGAAGTTTGTGTCATTGATTTCAGTATTCTTTTCTAATATATTTAAAGCTGTAAAATTTTCTTTGAATGATGCCTTACATGATTCTATGATTTTTTTTCTAGTTGTCCTTTTTTTTTTTTTTTTGG
>PVJS01055079.1:0-12763 GCA_004027185.1 Glis glis | reverse complement strand
GCGAGGGAGAGAGAGAGAGAGAGAGAGAGAGAGAGAGAGGAGAGAGGAGAGAGAGAGAGAGAGAGAGATTGATCGCACGCGCATGCGCGCTGAGGCTGGCCGCGAACCCGGATCCTCCGGTCTCCACCTCCCAAAGTACTGGGATTACAAGCGTGCGCCACCACGCCCGGCTCCCGGTCCTATTTTTTATACTTTATTTTG
This sequence comes from Glis glis, assembly GCA_004027185.1. Lineage (NCBI taxonomy): Eukaryota > Metazoa > Chordata > Mammalia > Rodentia > Gliridae > Glis > Glis glis. Next base: position 12,562 of record PVJS01055079.1, on the reverse strand, counting down.
AAACCGGGTCTCACGAAGTTGTGGAGGGCCTCACTAAGTAGCTGAGGCTGTCCGCGAACCGGAACCCGAATCCTCTGGTCTCCGCCTCTCAAGCACTGGGATTACAAGCGTGTGCCACCACGCCCAGCCCCATTTTTTTTCTGAAACTGGATACTGAACCCAGGGTGTTCTATCACTGAGCTACATCCCCAGCCATTTTAAAAATTGTATTTTATTTTGAGACATGGTCTTGCTAAGTTGCTGAGGCTGGCCTCCAACCTGCAATCCTCCCGTCTCAGCCCCCCTAGTACTAGGATTAGAGGCATGTGCCACCACGCCATATTCCTGTCACAAGAGATGATTTTGAGAAGGGTCTGAGGAATTTCCAACGAGAGAGGGGAACTCAACTCAGGACCAGCAGCATCCTTGACAGAAAAGAATTTCAGCAGGAGCTGACAGTCAGAGATACAGAGGTTTATTTAGGAAAGTGAGAAACATACATTCAGGGGAGAATGGGGCCATCTCCAGAGTAAGACGTACTTCGGGGGTTCAGGGGTTCAGGACTCTTCTTTCAAAGGAAGCTTGGTGAAGGGCGGGTACGGAAGCTGCATGAGGATGACATCAAGGCTGTGATCTGTCCATCTTCCAGATCCTTCATGGACCTCCACTGTCTGATCAATAGGTATCTCTTTTGCTGAAACTATTGATTATTGGAATAATCAACAGTTCTCAAGGTAACTATCACAGGCAAGTGAATTTTCAGTATGGTGATCTGGTCACTTTCTGGATCCTTGCTGTGGTCTCTGTTGTCTGATCAATAGGTATCTCTCCCGCCTAAACCATTCATTCATCAGTGGTGGGGTAATTAACAGTGCTCAAGGTAAATACCATAAATGAATGAGTAAAGATTTGCAAATTTCCCAGAAATTTTGGGAGTGGGTCGTGTTAGCACAAGGCTTTCACCTTAAGGTTCTGTCTTCTCTGTCATACCTTTCTGTCTCCTTTCTACCCAGTTCTTTTGTTTCTTCTATCCTTCCTACCCCATTCTCAGGCGGTGTGCAGCTCTCAGCTTGGTTGTAGTCATGGAAACCATCTCACCTTTCATGGGCATCTTTCACCTTGAGTTGTTTTTGCAGAGGTTCATGCTGTTACGCCTATAAGTTCTCAGAAGATCTCAAATTCTGGGCCCAGTGAAGGGGGCGGCTAGCGTGGATGTGCAAGATTGCATTATGAATTCAGTCATTCCTGGTTGGACAACAAACTTGCTGGCTTGGACTAGAAACTGTTCACAAGGTGGCCCTTACCAGCCTTTCCATGAGTCACCCCCATATTTCATACTCCATTTTCCTCAGTCTCTGCACCTCTCCTCCTTCTGTTTGAAATGACTTTTTCCACCCCCCCCCCCGAATAGATGCAATCCTTCTCTTTTCCTAACCATCCCCTGTCCAGTTTCACACACCTCTCTCAAAATGCTTTCCAATTCTAGTTCTGTGAGTGCTCACCGCATCCGTTCCACGAGACAGGAGGCTTGTGAATTGATGCTGGCAGCCGGGCCATGCTCCCTTGGTATCCCCAGTGCCTGACACATAGGAGGTGCTTGATAAATATTTGTTGAACTAAAGAAACTAAGAGCATGTGACTGGACACCCACAGTGTACCAGACGGTGGCTGGAGAGGCATCGGTAGCTGCAGTCTGAGATTGCAGAAATTTTTCTCGGTCTGGGGTAGCGACATTAAGTTCATTTAGAGCCTTCACGTTGTATACATAAGCGCTTGTCCTTGATGTGGCTACTAGAACTTTAGACATCAGTAAGAAACAATAGAAAATAGGGTATATGTGGGTAGCAGTGATTAATAATATTCTTTGTAGGAGGGCTGGTGTTGGGCATTTGTGGTTTCTGTGGATACCTTATATGACAGACAGCTTCCCCCACCCAACTAGTGTCCTACAAATACCTGGGATGGATCAAGAAACTTATGAGCTACAGGAACAATGATTCAATTAAAATAGCAAGAAAAACACTGCAGGCTAGGTTTGGGATAGAGAGCTGTAGGGGACTAGATCGGTCAGTTTTTGTTGTGATGATGCTGTGTAACAATAAAGTTCAAAATGCCAGTGACCTTCAAAGACAAATAGATATTATTTGTTCATGTGCTCATTAATAGCTGTGGGTTGGGTGCTGTGGCTTAGGGCTGCCCCATGTCTTATTCTGAGAGCCAGACTGAAGGGACACCCCCACTGGCAAGCAGTGCTCTCATGTTGGAGAGAAGATGAAGAAAGTTGGTGGAGAATCGTAACACCTCTTCAAAACTTCACTTGAAACTGGCATGTTGTCACTTCTGCCCATGTTCCATCGGGCAAAGTATTTTACACAGTCAAGTCCTAGATCCTTGGGGCAGGAAATGGGGGAGTGAGGAAAGAGAGTGTATGCTTGCTAAATGATGTCCTACCACAAGGACACTTAAACTGGATTCCTTAAAGAAAGAACCCTGCTAATTGTTTCTTTTCTGGTACATTATTGAGACTCTATGTTTGTTGAATGAGTGCTTGGGCTGTCATGGCTCAGTTTAACTAGGTACGTGGCCTTATTGACTTGTCTCTCTTTTTTGTTTTTTTTTTTAATGAGAAAAACCTTCCTTTCAGAAACACAGACACTACAGAGGCTGTATATCATTAGAAGTCCCGATCCTAGACAAGGGAGCATTTGCTGCTGCTTTCTGGGGTGGGGCTGTCAAGAGCCCCCTCTCTGCAGCCAGAGTTGGCCTTAGGAGCACTTGTGGGTGAACAGATGGAAGAGGTGGTTTGGGTGGCTCCCCGCCCACGACCACATCCAGTACAGGTTCAGCAGTGGAAGGAGATGGAGTGGGAGGTTTCACCTGGCGAGACTTCTGCCACCCGGGAGAGCAGGGTGGGTGTGCCCGCCCCGCCCCGCCTAGGGATGCTCATTCTGTAAGAGCTTGGCTTACCAAGTGGGTGGCTGGCCAGGGGATATTTCTGTTGCAGGTGCCTATTCCTTTCAAGAGGAATTAGAACAGGCTTCCCTGCTGATGAAGACAAGAGAGCTGGAATGTGGAAGGGAGCAGGCCTGTGTGGAGTCCCAGCACTACTGCCTGCTGTGTGACCCTGGGCGAGTCATGGCACCTCTCTCATTTCCTAAACTGTGAAAGGGGCAGAACAGTAGTATGTACTTGAAGGGCTCCTGTAATGATTAACAGAGGCATGCTGCTATGGTTTAGATTTAGAATTTCCTCCAAAAGCCCATGAGTTAAAGGCTTATTCCTCAGCTTGATTCTATTGGAAGGTGGTGGAGCCTTTAAGAGGTGGGGCCTACTGGGAGGTTTTAGGTCATTGGTGGTGGGTCCTCAAAAGGCATCTTGGGACACCAGTCTCTTCCTCTCTCTTTTGCTTCCAGCCATGAGGTGAGGGCTTTCTCTGCAATGGACCAATGGATCAGGGACTGAAACCTCCAAAACCATGAGCCCAAATAAACCTTTCCTCTTCTTAAGTTGATTATCTCAGGAATTTTGTTACAGTAATGCAAAGCTGACAAACACATACAAAGTTCTCAGTACAGTGCCCGGTATATAGAAAAATAGTCATTGGAAACTATTATTATGTTCATCACCATCATTATTTTAAACACACTGACTGCATTTCAAATGTTATAAATCTTCATTACATACAAAACCCCAGTAGGGGGTTTTCTCCCTTAGCTCTTCTTAGGACGAATAGGAGTCAAAAATGTAGAGAAGAGAAAAGAGAAAAGGCACAAAAAGAGCATAGAGAATATAGTAGAGGAGGAGGGATGGTTTTTGAGGCCTCTGAAGAAGATACATTAATAAGGAATTAGAACTAGAATTTGAACTTGAATTTGGGGAGTGTGCATGTGGTGGAGGGATCCAGAGCTCATCTAGAGAGTTGGGCTTTAAGGAATCAGGACCAAGAGAAGGGCTCCTTTGTGGGATACAGAAAACCAGTGGGATGGGCTCAGTCCACAGACTCACCAGGAACCAACAAGAGTGGAAGATCTGGAAGGGCAAGAAGATGCCCCACTGCCACAGACCCAGAGGTGGTGGCATAAAAGCAGCTGAGTCCAAGGTTCCATCTCTAGAAATGGGCTGGCAGTGGGACCATGTTAGAGAGAACAAAGAGGGTCTCCAAGCCTGCCACAGTGACACATGCCTATAATCCCAGCACTGGGAGGCTGAGACAGGAGGATTGCAGATTTGAGGCCAGCCTCAGCAACTTATGAGATCCTCAGCAACTTAGCGAGACCCTGTTTCAAAATAAAAAATAAAAAATAAAAAAGGGCTGGGAGTGTAGCTCAGAGGTAGAATGCCCCTGGATTCAATTTCCAGTACCAAAAAAAACCCCTCAAAAACCCAAAACAAACAAACAAACAAACAAAAAACCCCACAAATAAAGGAAAAGGAAAAGAAAAGGGGTCCAGGGGATGCTGCTGGTGTCTGGGAGCATGCACACCTTGCCTAGCAGGTGGGGCAGGGCAGGTGTGAGCAGATGACAGGCCTGGGGAGAGCAGAGGCAGAGGGCGGATGGCACAAAGGTGTCGCCACTGTTCAGCCATGCCAAGACTGAGGGGCCTCGGGGTGCTGGAAGCGAACCCCTGATTACAAGCAGACGGCCCCTCCTCCCTTCCAGAATTCTCCTCTGGTGGGGCTGCCTTACTTTCCAGTTTTCTTGTACTTCCAGGACTGAAGTTCTTTTACAACGTCATGAAATGTTGCCTATAAACCCCAGAAAGAAGAGGCAGCTTCGCCCAGTTGGAAAACACACAATAAAAGGCACTCTTAAAATTTTTTTTAATTGGTGCATTGTAATTACACATTTAGTGAGATTCATAGTGATACATGCACATAACATTATCTGGTCTGATTCTTTCACCATACCTCCCCTTTCCCTCCTCCTCTCCCTCCCCATCTCCTTCCACTTCTCCACTGGCATCTCTCCTCATTTTCATGAGGTCTCTTTTCTTTCAAAAGGCACCTTTTTGCAGGAAGCCGTTCCTCTTCAGAACATTATAGTCGCTGGCCTCACAGCCCCGTGTATTCTCACAGTGCTGAGCGTGTCTGATGTGTGCTCGGTAGACAGCTCAGCGTCTGGCACATAGGAGACGCTCAATAAATATTTGTTAAAAGAATAAATGGAAAATGCTAGAACATCGAAAATAGCTCTTGCAAAAAGAGTTTCAAAGTTCTTTTATATTAACAAATGTAAGAACTCCAAAAGAGCAAAGCATCCGTGGATCCCAGTGGAGGAGAGGGGCCTGGGCTCCCGGAGTGATGGAGGGATAGGCACCCCTGTGCTTATCTGAAGGCAGCTGTGGTGGGCGTGGCCCTGTCTGGCCCCGCCCTGCTATGGCCTCATCTTGGGGCTGCTCCTATTCTATTCTCTGGTTTATCTTTCAGGATCTTAGTGAAGAACAGATGGCACTCTCATATTGGTCAAATTAAGGAGAGTTTAATGAAGAGACTGTTTACAAGGGATGGGCCAGGGTGGGGAGCCTGTGGAGGATGTGGTGGAAGCCCGGGGGTGGCACAGTGTGACTGCTACCATTCCTAGGGCTGAGGGGGGAGGGGTGGGGAGGGTGTGGCTGGGGGAACCTGGAGCCACAGCTGTGTGAAGAGGTGATGGCCTTTGGTGGAAGGGCTCAGTCCTCCTGTAACAAGCTTAGGGAGGAAGTTGAGTGACGGGGACCCTGATCACATGCTAACCTCCCTCCTATCTCCTGCAGTGCTCCCTACTGACCCAACTTGACTGGTGTCGGCAGGCTGTGTAGTTTATTGAGGCAACCCTTCCAGGCCAGCCTTCTGGAAAGGCACATGGGAGATGTCCAGCCTGGGGGAAAATCAGGTGGAAGGTGTGGTCACACTGCAGACACTGCGGGAGAGTCTGATTGCAGACTCTAGCTTGTTAAGTCCAGTTGTGGTTATGTGGGGTGAAAATTAGAAAGCATAGAGGTGTCACCAACACAGGGATGAAACTGACATAGGGTGGAGTGTCGCCAGGTGGGGCCGGGGAGGTCAGCTTAGGTGTGGCCCATTTAATCTTTATTAATGATCTATAAGATATAAACATCTTGTGGAAATTGGCCCCAGTGACCAGATGACAAGGTGTTACAACCTCTGGCAGAGAGAAACTAATGAAAGACTTGCCAGGGGAAAATGCCCCTGGACTTAAAAGGCAGGCTCTGGCCAGATGAGGGTAGTGATCTGGGGCAGCGTGATCCAAAGCACACACATCCAGGAGGAGGCAGAAAACAGGAAGGGCAAGACGTGAGCAGCCACGGGCGGAGCGAGAGCCAACGAATCCACAGGAAATGCCAACCTTCTGGGGACTTTGGCAGAAGGCAAAATCTGTGCCGGGTGATCCATTTACGGTCTATACACATTTGCTTGGCAACCAGGAGAATTCAACAAGCAAAATCATTTCGTTAGCCAGGAACTCACAGAGAGCTAAGTACAAGAAGAGTTGTGTGTGCTGATGGCGGCCTCTCACAGTACCTATGTGAAAAGATGACATCTCACAGAATAAAACTAGAATAGTTGTTTCAAATTTTTAATGTACCCTTTGACCTAGAATTTTACTTTAATGAATTTAAGCGAATGAAATAATTGGGATGATTCTTGGAGCTATAGGTAAAAGGTGGCTCATTGTAGAAGTTGTTATTATGGCTTCAAGTAGGAAGCAACCTGTAAGCCCAATGGTAGGGATTGCTACAAGGAATTTTGCTAAATATGAAAAACTAAGTGTTATAGAAGAATTTTAATAACACTGGAATATGGTCAATATATGGTTTAAAGAGGAAAAACATAACCAAACCATAATAGGCTTTTATTTTCTAGCATCTGCTAGCATTTCAAGTTAATTTAGGGGTTTGGTATGCCTATAGGTTACGGCTTAATTTGTTTTCCCCATGTGGCTATCCAGCTGTTCCAACACTATGTATTTGAAAGACATTCTTTCTACCTTGAAAACTGTTGAGAATCAATTGACCATATCTAGGTGGGTCTATTTATGGATACTCTCCCCTTCTGCTGCACTGATCGACACTGATTACTGGAGCATTATTGTGAGTCTTGAAATTTTGTAGTGTAAGTCTCTGACTTTGATCTTCTTTTAAATATTGTCTTGACTATTAGTCTATTTTGTGTCACTATAAGACAATATCTGAGACTGGGTATTTTAACAGAAAAGAGGTTTATTTAGCTCACAATTTTAGAGGTCCGAGAGCATGGCATTGGCATCTACGTTATAACATGGTAGATGGCGCCATGGTGGGAGTGAATGAGAGAGAGGGAAAGAGAGAGAGAGAATACATGGTAAGACAGGAGGCAAGAGACCAGGGAGGGCCAAGCTTGCTCTTTTTATAATAACCCACTCTCTGGGGAACTAACCCACTCCTACCAGACAAGTCCCACTCCCAAAAGACAACATTAATCCATTCATGAAGGGGGAGGCCCGACAATCTAATTACCTTCTCGTAGGCTTCACCTCTCAAAAGTTTCACCACTTCAACACTGCTATATAGGGACCCAGCTTCTTCTAGCACATGAGCATTTGGGGAACAAGCCATAGCCAAACCGTAACAACTATCCTACATTTTTTTGAATTTCCATAAAAATTCTAGAATGAGCTTAATTCCTACAGAAATGGTTTCTAGGATATTGCTTGGTAGGCTGTTGAATCTGTAGATCATCTTGGGGGAATTGACAACACTACTGAGTCTTCTGATTCATGAACATGGTATGTCTCTGCATTTGATTAGTTTCTTTTTGTTTTTTCTTGGTGAAGGGTTATGGCTCTCATTGTACTAGTTTTGCATACAGTTTGTTAAAATTATCTGTAAATATATTAAATTTTTAATACTACTCTAAATTGATTGCTTTACTTCAGTTGCAATTTTTTTGCTCGTATATAGAAATATCATTTTTATATTGATCTTGTACTCCATGACTTTGCTAAATTCATATATTACACCTAGTAAAATTTATTAGATTTTGAAAAATAGATTTCTTAGGAATATATATACATGTAATTATGTTGTTTGCACATAAAGAAAAATTTACTTATTTTTCATTCTTGATGCACTTTCATTTATTTTTCAATAATGAGTAAGTTACCACTTACTCAACAATGTTTTTTTTCTCATTTCCTGTTCCAAATTTATTTGTTTTTATTTTTATTTTTTTAAATATGTTTTTATTGGTGCATTGTAGTCTCACATTACAATGAGTATCAGTTTGGTGTTAACATACATTACTCAACAATGTTGAGTAAGTGGCAAGAGTAGGTACACTTGCCTTGTTCCTGATCTTAAAAGGAAAGCATTTAGCAGGTGTCTGGTACAGTGAAGTGGCCAGAGAGTTACACCTGGCTTGGAGAAGTCTTTGAGATGCTTATCAAGCCAGTTATCTCTCCCTTCTTCACTGCTCATTTTGGTTATGCCATTTCCATCTCTCTACTAACGTGTTCCAATAGCCTCCTCCCTCATCTTGCTGCTGCCGCTCCACCTCCTGCCTGAGGCGCGCTCCCGAGTCTGGTCTCCATATCGCAGCCCTGTGTCCCTTTAAGACACACATTGAGCATGGCCACAGGCTTCTCCTCTATTTTCCCCTCAACTCCACATTGACTCTGCCTTATCCTTTCCACATCCTATTTAACGCAGAGCCTTGTGTCACCTTCCCCAGGAGTGACAGGCCTGCTCGTTCTACAAGGACTGGGAGACAGGTCTTGACCCTCCTTTTTTTGCTCCTTTTAGGGCCTGGGATTAAGCTTGTTGTGCCCAGCAGGGCTGCTGACAGGATGCTCTGAATCTCAGCACGCCTGCGTCTCAGTGACTGTGTAGAGAAGTCTAGGAAGCTGGCAGATTTGCCAAGTCTAAGAAGACAGACATCCCCAGGGCCTCTCACTGAAAACCCTAAGTAATGTGAGTGCTTCCTAAGGTGAGACAGAAGGACTTTTTATCTTTCTTGCAAGTCTTTAATTAGAGACTCCATAACAGACACGCCATGTTAAATGGGACAGGCATTCCATTAGAGGAGGGAGCCAGAAGGAAGCTCTTTGGCCAGAACACAATGTTCAACCAGTTTTATGTTTGCAGTAATGCCCTTGCCCCTGAAGACTGTATCCATCACTCCTAAACTTCTGGTAAAAAGTCTTTTTAAAAAGCAGAGAGGCATTATCCTCCCTGTCCGATCAGTCCCTTGGGCAGCTGATCAATCAGTACCTATCATTTCCTGGATTTGTGGAAGGTGGTTTCTTATGCCTTAGCTAATTTCTTTGCCTCAGCCCCCTGGGTCGTGGGCAGGACAGATGTCACACACAGAGGCTGGGTGGCGTGAGATCACATGGCTGGCAGTGGGTCTCTACTCTATGCCCAGGTTGCATCCCTGTCGAGGTGCCCCTGGAGATCACGAGGCACTAGAGACATGATGCACCATGCTTTCTGCCATTAGACATTTTTTTCCGTAGCCTGGCGCAGTTGGCGCGCACCTGTAATCTCAGTACTTGGGAGGCTGAGACAGGAGGATCACTGGTTTGAGGCCAGCCTGGAGAACTTAGTGAGACCTTGTTTCAAAAAAGGGGGAAAGCCAGGCGTGGTGGCACATGCCTGTAATCCCAGTACTTAGGAGGCTGAGACAGGAGGACGGCAGGTTCACGGCCAGCCTCAGCTACTTAGTGAGGCCCTCTGCAACTTAGCGAGACCCTGTTTCCAAATAAAAAATAAAATAGGTCTGGGAGTGTAGCTCAGAGGTAGAATGCCCCTGGGTTCAATCCCCAGTACCACAAAAAATGGGGGGAGGTTTGGGGGTATAGCTCAGTGGTAGAGCACCTCTTTCTTCAATCCCCAGTAGCCCCTACACATACACAATTTTTTTTTCTTATAATGACTTCCACTTTGAGGTTGCTGTAGATATTATCTCAGCACTGGGGATTGAACCCAGGGGCATTCTATCTCCAAGCTACACCCCTAGTCCTATTTTTTATTCTTATTTTTGAAACAGGGTCTCACTAAGTTGTGGAAGGCCTCACTAAGTAGCTGAGGCTGGCTGCGAACCCAGATCCTCTGTTCTCAGCCTCCCAAGTACTGGGATTACAAGCGTGCACCACCACGCCTGGCTAGATATTATCTTAAAAAAGACTTTCTCACTCAACACCAAGTCAAGTATGGCAGGAAAAGCCTGGGGCGTTGGGGCGGCCACCACCCACTGTAAAGAGAGAGGAAGGGAAGGAGGGAGGGGAGGGCCCAATGCCTCCCTTGGGGAAGAGAAATCAGGGGAGAAGGGAGGCACCTGCAGGCTTCGCTCTGCTTCCCGGCTGCTGTATCCTCCCAAGCTGTTAATCTTGGCTCCTTTCTAATCACTAAATTCTCTAGCAAAGAGTTTTCCCCACTCCTCCTCCTCCCCTGCTGCCTGTCTTGGAGAGCCTTGAAAGCAGACCTTAAACTAAATAAACACGCAGTGAAACACACCAGGCTGTGGATGTGAAGGGTGTATGTAGGCTGAGAGGCCTGGTGTTGGGCTGTGTGTGTGTGTGGGGGGCATCTGGCGGTGTGGTGGGGATTCCTGGGGCCCAGTCCTTTGCCTCTTTCCAGTGTCTTTCAGATGTCCCTCCGCAGGCCACTGATGGTCACCTTCCTCTTATTTATTTCCATTTGTTTCTGCCTTCTGGCCTTCTTGCTCTCTCCTTTCCTCCTCTCTCTCCCTTTTCCACTCCTTCCCTTCCTTTGTTTCTTTTTCAGTGGAGATTTTTCTGTGATCTTAATGAATGAATGACGTTTAGCTGGTGGCCAGTAGGGAGCATGTGACCCACAGAGCAGAGGTTTTAGCCTCTCTGAGATCAGATCCCATGGGTACCTGGGGCTAACTGTGATGCTACTTCAAGGGGAAGATTAAATGGACAACACAGTAGGACCCTAGGAAGAGCATGTGGCCCACAGTAGGGCTGGCTATTGATGAATGTTAGCGAGTGGCACCTGAAGACCAGGTTTCATCACAATATGGAAACTTCTGTCTTCTATTTGGTCCACTTTTTGCTTATCTGACTCAAGAACTGTTGGACAGCAGAAATGACTTTTATGAAATCCCCAAACTAAGAGGAAGACAGAAGAGACAGTTGGAAGGATTTGGGACCTATCTTTGGGAGAAGGCTACTCAAAGGAGTTGCAAGGAGTGCATCTGGCATTGTGCAAACTTTACCACTGGGTAAATTCATTAATCTTTTCAGGTTCCAGTTTCATAAACAACGAACTAGGGATAAATTACTGCATCGCAGGATTCTATGAGGGTCGCTGAGCTGGTGTCTGGAAAAACACTTTAAACCCCAAAGCTGGGCAGACTGGGGTTGGGCTGGTGCAGCTGCCTCCTTTGACCAAAGGAAAGGACCGTGGGGAAACCCCTAGAAATGCAGCGCCCCACTAGTCTTGAGGATACAGTCCAAGGGAGGTGCTGCTATGATCGGAATGTCCATGTACCCCCAAAATTCATGTGCTGAAATCCTAACCCCTAGGGAGATGGATTTAGGGAAGTGGGGCCTTTGGCAGGGGTTCAGGTCATGAGGACAGAGATCCCATGAATGGGATTAGTGCCCTTAGAAAAGAGGCCCCTGAGAGCTAGCTTGACCCTTCCACCAGGTGAAGGCACAGCTAGAAAGTGCCATCTATGAGCCAAGAAGAGGGCCCTCACCAGACACCAAATCTGCTTGTGTCTTGATCTCAGACTTCCCAGACTACAGAACTGTGAGCAATAACTTTCTGTGGTTTATAAGCCACCCAATCTATGGTATTTTTGTTATAGCAGCTGGGGCAGACTAAGACAGATACTTTACATATGAGGACAGAGGAACAAAAGAAGAGGTGACTTGTCTGCTGTTTCAGAGCAGTTCAGTGACAGAGTGAGGCTCAGGTTGCAGGCCACGATGAAGGGCATAGAGGGAGAGGAGAGCCCAGTACTATTGCACCAATGGACCTCCCCCGGACAACGCTCAAGCAATCCGCTCAGAGACTTCAAGCATGGGAAGCAGGGTTTGAGTCCAAGCCCTGACCACCAGCCTTGTTTTTGTGTCTGATTTTGGAGTTCTGTTAATTTTCACAAGTGCATGAAGTCAGGCGACCGTCATGATTCAAATGTAGGACTTTTCCATCACTCTACATCCTCTCAGGCTCCTTTGCACTTAACCCTTCCCTCAGTTCACACAACCACTAATCTAAGTTTAGCCCTATTTCATTTTACCCTTTTCAGATGGTCATTAAAATGAAGCATCCCATGTAAGGCCTTTTGAGTCTGGCTTGAGGCCCTAACATATACATTTGGGATTTATTCATGCGGTTGCATGTACTGGTAGCTGGCTTCTTTTCATTGGTGAATACTTATCCATTGTATGGATATATCACACTTTGTAAAACCATGCACCAGTTAATGAACATTTGGGCTGTTTCAAGTTTTTTTTTTTTTTTTTTGCGGTACTGGGGATTGAACCCAGGGGCGTTCTACCTCCGCGCTATGCCCCCGGCCCTATTTTTTTATACTTTATTTTGAAACTGGATCTCACGAAGTTGCGGAG
>PVJS01055078.1:0-12764 GCA_004027185.1 Glis glis | reverse complement strand
TGGTTAGATTGGCTAAGGGTTTATCAATTTTGTTTATCTTTTCAAAAAAAGCTTTTTGTTTTGTTGATATTTTTAATTGATCTTTTGATTTTTTGTTGTTTTCTATTTAATTGTTTTATGCTCTGATTTTAATTATTTCTTGGCTTCTACTATTTTTGAGATTAGTCTGTTCCTGTTTTTTGAGGGCCTTGAGCCATATAAATAGGTTGTCTATTTGGTAACTTTCTGTTTTTCTTATGTGAACACTCAGTGCTATAAATTTTTCTCTTATACCTGCCTTCAAAGTTTCCCATAATTTTGGTATTTTTGTGTCTCTATTTTGGTTTAATTCTAGGATTTTTTCCTTTCTCTCCTTATTTCTCCTCTGATCTAGTCCTCATTCAAAAGTGTACCATTCAATCTCCATATATTTATGTAATTCCTTTGATTCTTCCTGGTTTTGATTTCTAATTTCATTCCATTATGATCTTAAAAGATGCAGGGGATTATATTATATTTTTTTTCAATTTTCTGGTACTTGCTTTATGGTCAAGAATATGGACTATATTGGAAAAGCTTCCATGACCAGCCAGGAAGAATGTGTATTTAGATGTTGGATGGAATATCCCATATATGTCTATTAGATACATTTGGTTCATAGTGTTCTTTAGGTCAGAAGAGTCTTTACTGATCTTTTGTCTGGAAGATCAATCTAGTGGTGTGAGAAGATGGTTGAAGTCTTCCAATATTATTATATCAGAGTCTATCTGAGTCTTTATATCCTAAAGAATTTATTTTATAGAAGTGGTTGCACCCAAGTTTAGGGCATAAATATTCACTATTACCATATCTTCTTATTGGATTGTTCCTTTTATCAGTAAGAAATGACCGGCCTGGTCTCTTCTGATAAGTTTTGGCTTAAAGTCTGTTTTGTCAAATATGAAAGTTGCTACCTCTGCTTGTTTTCAGTCTCCATTTGCATGGATTATATTTTTCCATCCTTTCACCCTTAACCTATGAATATCTTTGACTGTCAGGTGAGTTTCATGCAAGCAGCATATAGTCAGATTATATTCTTTAATCCACATTGCAGTCTATGCCTTTTAATTGGGGAGTTTAAACCTTCGATATTTAATGTTATTATTGAGAAATGATTTTTGTTTCCTGTCATTTTGAGTTACATTTTATTTTTGATATAGTATCATTTCTCCTTTGCTTAGTTGCTAATCTGGTGGAATTTTCCCTTCTCTGGTTCTCTTATTTATTTCTTTTTTCTTTTTTATTTCTTTAAGTATTTTTTCTAGTGCTTGTTTGGTAGTCATGAATTCTTTTAGTTTCTGCTTTTTTGGAAAGTTTTTATTTCTCTGTTAATTTTGAAAGATATCTTTGCTGGAATATACCAGAATTTTGACTTAGTTCCTCAGAACCTATTTAACAGAATATAGTTCTTAGTCAGTTTAGGTCAGCAGTAGTGTCTGATTGGCTACAGGTCTCCATGCTTTCTGGGTCCAAACTCACAGGGCCTGCAGCCTGGCTGGATGATATTTAATAACCCAAGGACACCACCATTGCTCGGCTGGTTGTAATCACATGAAACAATGAGCATCACTGGTCTGTGACTTCTGTAATTGCAGGGTCCAAACTTAGCAAGGTCAGAAATTTGGCTGAAGTTTGATGACCCTGAGACACAGCTGTTTTTCTTGTTGCAATCACGTGTAACCCTGTTAGTCACTGACATCTGTGATCACCACCAGGCCCAACTCTCTGCTGGGAGATAGTAACATTCCCAGCCTGCAGCATGGCTGTCTGAGTCAAATTACGCCATAAACACCACTGTTGCTCTGCCAGGTGTGATCACTTGAAACCCTGCTGGTCCCCTGCCTCCCTGCTTGTGAGACTCAAACTCTGCCAGGAGGGGCTATTGTTCCATTCTGAGATTGGGGTATGAGTTATTTAGCCTAGGGACACCACTGCTGCTCTGGGCAGCTATAATTATGTGAGACCTTGCTGGCTGCCAGCCTTGCTATTCATGATGATCAAACACCAAAGGATGAGATTTATAGCCATCCAAGCCTACGGCATTGTTCCATTGTTCGCTGAGGTATTTCACCCTATAGACACCACTACTAATGATCCTGTGGTGATTACTGGAGACCCCTCAGGGGTGGGGTGAACTGCTGACTCTAGTTCCCACCTGAGTGTCCCTAAGGACTGTCTGCTTATTCATGTTTCTGCTGTATCCAATTGTAGCCCCCAGCCCCACCTCTGTATGTATGGTTTGGCAACCTCACAGACCCCAAAGGTTTGATCATTACCACTTGAGTCTCTGCAGCCGCACAATCCCCCTCTGGGACATTTTGTGAATTCATAGTCCTGTCAAGCTCTGTTGTAGCCACTTGAGTTCCTGCAGGAAGGGTCTATAGTTTCTTGGTCCTGATGAGTTCAACTGTAGCCACAGAAGTTCGCTAGGCAATTTGGCTGGGCGGTCTGTAGATTCGCAGTCTTAAGATGGTCGAGCATGGAGAAATGAATGTGTTTGCTTTTTTGTATTGGTTCTCTGCAATCACTGGCTCAACAGTATTTAGCTTCTTCTTTGTTAGACTTTTCCTCAGAGTATTTGTTATTAAAAGCTGGAAAACAATGCACATATGTATAAAATCAAACATTACTTTTATAAAATGATGAGCTTGTCATATATATACACACAGAATATCTTTATGATTTTTGATGTTACTATTTATATGTATGTTTTATATATATATATATTTACTTCTTGTAAATGACTTTAAATGACCTACTTTAAAAATTAAAACACTGTATAAATGTTTACTCTGAAAAATAAGACAATACTAGTTGCTCGCATAATATCCAACTCTCACAATTTTCTTGTGAAGGCAAACTCCTTTGTTCATGGCACCCGTGTGAGATCTGGGCTATAGCTCAGTGGTAGAATTTTTGCCTATTGTGCACTCAGGCTGTGGGTTCTACAAAAAATATAGTGGTGAGGGAGTATATATAGCTCAGGGATCGAACACTTTCTTACCATGCAAAAGTCCCTAGAATCATTCCCTAGCACTGTGAGAGAAAGAAAAGAAAGAAGAAGGAAGGAAGGAAGGAAGGAAGGAAGGAAGGAAGGAAGGAAGATTGGTTAAGAAATTACAGGTTTCTCATTTGCTCCTTTTAGAATGCATACATCCCTAGGCTCATTTGCCCCTAAGGGACTTATCTCTAGCTAATAGGATAAAAGACTTGTCCCTGACCAAGAGGATAAAAACAAGTTATTGGGGGTGGGGAGTATTTCAAGGAAATTATTTTCCTGATAAAAATTAAGAGTCTCAGGTAACACAAATTTTCCCTTCACCTTTCCCCATTTTCCTACTGACTGAAATGTGGAATGAAGTCTTAGGAATATGCATCTTTGTGATTAAAATAAGTAAACTTGCACATTTGGTTACCAGGGGATGGTAGTAAGGATTGGGACATGTTGGAATATGATCAATATGTTTTCTAGTAGTTTTATTATAAAAATAAGGTCTAGTGAAGAATTGAGAAAGTAGTTGACTGCTTAGGAAACATTTTACCATACTACAATCTTTGAAAGTGAGGGGCAAAATCTAGTACTAACTTAATTATTTGAGGAAACTATGTAGTTACATAGTGTAAATGACTTTAAAACATTGTAGCTGGGTGTGGTGATGCACACCTGTAATACCAGTACTTGGGAGACTAAGATATGAGGATCACAGGTTCAAGGTCACTCTGGGCAACCTAGTAAGACCCTGTTTTAAAACAAAAAATAAAATAGGGCTGGGAATGTAGCTCACTGGTAGAATGCCCCTGGGTTCAATCCTTAGTACCACAAAACAAAGTAAACAAACAAAAATTTGACAAGGATTTCTCCTGCTGGCTATGAAAAAAGTAGATATAGAGCAACTAAGACAGACAGAACAAGAGGAAAGAAGGGGCATGAAATGAGACTGGACATGCACTTGAAGACATTTTTCCCCCAGATGCCTTTGTTTATCCTCACTGGATCTAGAGTCCCCATGAAAAGCCATAGAATAAAGCTTACAAAAGTCTCACTAGAATGGAGAAGCAAACACTGGCATTTAGAGCTATAATGGCAGCCAATACTTCAGGTGCCAAGACCTTAGAATTTGACAATATCAAAGAACTCAACATTTGCACTCAACTTTCCCTTGAGAAATTAATGGAGTGAAAGGCCAAGAAATCAAGAAAAAAAAAAAGCAGTTGCTAAGAGGCCAAAAATCCAAGCAGATATTTGAGCAGTCTCACAGTGCTAAGAGATACACATTCAAGTCCTGGGCCTGCCAAGATAGAGACTTCTTAATGGCTGTATTTTATGAATAAGGAATACAAATCTAAACCAAGTTTTCCAAAGCTTAAAACATAGCCTTGAATCATATGATGAGATTGAGGTTATCTGCTTTGACACTGAGTGTTGGAAAAAATAAAATTCCCTGAGTCTGGCATTTCACCCAAAATTGTAATTCATTTCAGTAAATAAGACAATAATAACCAAGAGTCAAGAGGAAAAAAACACACAATGAAACAGATAGAACCAATTGGCTTTAACAGATTTTAAAATAACTATTACAAATATATCCAATAAAATGGAGAAAAAATGTAGACAATCTCACACATATACATAAATAAATTAATGAGATATCAATTCTAGAACTGAGATATACCATAGTTAAAGTTCAGAACTTAATAAAAGGGTTAAACTATAGAATAAATGATCCAAAGAAAACATATGTGAACTGGAAAATAAATCACATTTCTGGTTGAACAGTGAAGAAAACTTATGTAAATTAAGAAAAGATAAGGCATATTGGACAGGATAAAATATAATATTCATGCAGAGGAGAAAATGAAGCACAATAATTATAGATGAGGTGCTGAAATGAAAGATAACATGAAAATATTAAATATCAAGATTTAAGAAACACATACATTTAGGGAATAGCAATAAGACTGACACCTGACTTCAAAAGAAATGAGAAGCCAGAAGTCAACAGAATGATAATCTTACAGATCTGACAAAAAATATCTGTTGATGTGGAATTAAGCACAAATATATGCATAGTATATTAATTCTAAGTAGGATTAGTATTTCAAAATAAAAAGTCACACTAGATAAAAAATGCAACCATATATTGCTTATAGTAAGCACACCTTAAATATAAGGACCATAGAAAGGTTGAAAGTAAAAGAATAAAAAAGGCATACACTAAAAAACTAGCAGAAAAAACAAGGAGAAATAGATAAATCTATTATAACAATAGAACAATTTTTGGTGTGGCACTGGGGACTGAAACCAGGGTTGTTCTATCTCTGACCTACATCCCCAGCTCTATTTAATTTTTTAATTTGAAACAGGGTATCACTAAGTTGCTGTATTAGTCAGCATTTTCACAATTATAATCTAAAAGACTGACCACATGACATAGAGAAACAAAGATTTATTTGCTCACAGTTCAGTACATGTGAGACTGGGAACTGCGGATCTCAGGGCATGTGGCGGGAAGTGAAGACAGGGAGAGCACAAGGCTTCGCTCTTACATCATGGAGGCCAGAAGCAAGAGAGAGAGAGAGGAAGAGCACACGAGGGGAGGAGGAACCATATATAGTCCCCAAGGCTGCAGCCCTAGGAACCCACCTTCTCAGTCACACCCTATGAACTCAGGATTTATCCATTGCTGAGATTACAACTCTCATGACTTAACTATATTAACCCCGAATATTAATAAATGAGCTCTTTAGGGGACATTCTACATCTAACTATAACATTCCACCCCTGGCCACTGAAGAGTTCATGCCCAATTAATTCCCAGTCCATTTACAAGAGCTCCCACAGTCTTAACAGTTCCAGCATCACTCAAAGGTTCCAAAGTCTCCTCTGAGACACAAAGTAAACTCTTGTGAGCTCCTGTAAAAGAAAATGAAGATAAAAATAAAAATCAAGTTACATGCATCCAATTTACAATGGCAAACAATAAACATTTGCATTCCCAAAGGGAGGAATAGGGTATAGAAAGAAGGAATGGGATCAACACAATATCAAAATCCAGCAGGGCAAGCATATAATCTTGGGGCTCCATTTCTGGCATTTGGAGCACATGGTGGTGAGACGAGACCTCCAAAGGGCCTTGGCAGCC
This sequence comes from Glis glis, assembly GCA_004027185.1. Lineage (NCBI taxonomy): Eukaryota > Metazoa > Chordata > Mammalia > Rodentia > Gliridae > Glis > Glis glis. The sequence continues at coordinate 6,603 of PVJS01055078.1, read as the reverse complement.
CTGCCCCTGTGGCCTGGCTGATTGCAATGGGTGGCTTATTGGCTCTTCCAGCCTGGCTTCATGGCTCCCAGCTAGTAGCCTTTCCTCATGGTTGTTCCATGTTTCTGGCATTTCTAAATCTCAGGGTTGGGGGGAGTCTTGCAGCCTTGGCTTCACCCCCACAGCTTCACAAATTGCCACATTTGGACCTGCTTGCAGGGATTCTATCCTATCACAAATTGCCTGGCTTCCCAGGCCTTCCTTTGAAATCTGGGGGGAAGCCTTGATGGCCCCCCTTTTCCAGCAAAGCCAGTATTATGTGAGCGCGGAGATGGACCACCAATAGAAAGAGTAGTTGCACCCTCTTTAATCATTGCTGCTGGATCCTTTTCAATCACAGCTGCAGGGCCCACTCCATTCGGGCCACAGTTGGGCCCACATCCATCTGGGCTGCTGCTGGCCCCAACTCCATTTGCTGCCTCTATCATGGCAATGGCAGAGCCCAACCCCATAATGGGTGGTGTTGCCCCTGCTTCCAGCAAGGCCACAGGGAAGGAATCTGAGTGCAAATTGCTGCCCTTATTTCCTTTCCCTTATTTCCACCCGAAAATGTACCACCTCCCTTCAGCCATCTTACTTTCTTTCATAGCACCATGCCTCTGGGCCCTAGGTTTACATTTGCCTTTCCAGCCAAACTACAAATCTATAAACTCTCTCTGCATTATTTTCCACTCCTGAAATTTGGTGTACAATTTACTGAATACAGATATCAATTTCCATAATGCAGTTTGGATATTTTGTTGTTTTGAAATTTCCTCTGCCAATGTATTAATCCGTCCATCATCTTTAAATTCAGCCTCACACAAAGTTTCAGGACAAGGACAAAATGACGGTAAGTTCCTTTCCAAAGTGTAACACACATGGCCTCTACTCAATTTTCCTATGGAGTTCTCTTTGCCCTCCCAAATCTCCTGAGCACATTCTGTCCCTTCCAATTTCCTCTCACAAACAGTTTCAAAGACTCACAATCCACATGGTCAGACTTAGATATAACAGTGACCTCTCTCCTCTGGTACTATTTTCTGTATTAGTCAGCATTCTCACGGCTACAATCTAAAAATGTTTGACCATATAACTTAGAGGAAGGAAGATTTATTTGCTCATGGTTTTCCTTGGAGATTTTGGGGTAATTCCAAGTGAGGATGGGGATCACAGATATCAGGGTATGACAGCTGGAATTGGAGAGAGGGAGAGTGCAAGGCTTTGCTCCTCACATCATGAAGGCTGGAAGCAAAAGAGAGTGAGGAGAGGAGGAACCATATATAATCTCCAAGGCCACAGCCCCAGGGACCCATCTTCTCCAGCCACACCCTACCAGCTCAAGCCCTGACCCACATAAATCTATTACAGTGGATTTATCTACTACTGATATTACCACCCTCATGACTTAACTATATCAACCCTGAATATTAATAAATGAGCTCTTTAGGGGACATTCTATATGTAACTATAAGTTACCTCAAGCTGGCCTGCAACCTGTGATCCTCCTGTTTTACCCCCCACACCAAAGTACTGAGATTACAGGTATGCACCACTGTGCCTAGCTATAACAATACACCATTTTAACACATCTCTCTGTAACAAATAAAATAAGCAAGTAAAAACAGCATTAGAGATTATTACAAAACTTCATTTATAAGAACACAACACAGCAAAGCTCTGAAATACATATTTAAATCATGGTAGGATGATTTTCTTACCCTGCTCAGATAGATTAAGCAATTATTCCAAAATTATATCAGATTAGAATCTAAATCAGGTTTCAAAACAAAATCTAACTTCAAATACCATGCTCTTTTCTTTAAGCTCTCATACTATACCAGATTTGAAAGTGGATTTTGTAGTATTTTGCACTATATCAGACATTCCTGAAGGGTTTTCCTTTTGAACAATTTGCACATGAAAAGAAACTTAAAAAAAGACGTACAAAAATCATACCAATATTTTTTAAAGTTCCATTGCTCATTAAGGGTGGTTTATTCTTCTATTGGGGCTTCCTGATATAATTCAGCATTAAAAAATAGAGACCTTCCTATTATCATGGAATTTCTTCAATTTGTTTTAATATAGTACTTTCAAAACTTGTTTGATATCAGGTTCAATGTCATACACACTTTTTCTTTTCTTCTTTCTTTCTTTTTTTTGCATAAAGTCAATCGATTAAATGTTATCCCATCAAAATAGTAATTTTTTACTTTCTTTTGTGTGTATGTGTGGTAGTAGGGATTGAACCCAGGCGTGTTGTACATATGAGCTACACCCCCACACCCCAAGACCTATTTTATTTTTTTATTTTGGAACAAGATCTTGCTAAATTACTGAGAGCTTCCCTAAGTTTCTGAGACTGGCCTTGAAGCTGATATCCTCCTGTCTCAGTCTTCCATGTACTGGGATTACAGACATGTGCCAATGCACATGTCTAGATACAATCTCTAGATTGTACTTTCTTTCAGTACATTTAGAGACCTTCCTTAATAACATGCTCTCCCAGTATAACTTTATTGTCCTAATTTTTCTAGTGAAGATATTTATATTTTCACAAATATTATGACTTCTTTGGTATAGTAGAAAGGTAGAGAAGAGGGATAAAGATAATACTGACTGTAAATGCTGTTTGGGCAGGGGAGGAATAGGGATATAAGAGGGACTTTAGATAAAGGAGGAGAAACCCCAGTGGAGCAATGGAGGGGGTCTAATGCTGAGTGTTGGTAGGAGGAGAGAGAATTGATGAAGGAAACACTTCCATTGATGTTATGTACATATACGAAGTTATCTATGCCAATCTCAAAATCATGTATGGGGAAGGGGGGAGTTGGAAGGGAGCCGGGAGAGGAGCTCACCAAGTGTATGTGCATGTATGTCCCTATCACTGTGAACCAACTCCCACCAACAATGTTTGAGAGTTCCTATCTCCCCACATCCTTGTCAGCATTATTGTTCTTTGACTTCTTCATGATTGGCATTCTAATTGGGGTTAGATGGAATCTCAATGTGGTTTTGATTTGCACCTCTTTGATTAATAATGATGTTGAACATTTTTTCACATATTTATTGGCTTTATGAATCTCCACTGAGTTTTTTTTTAGATGTGCCTTTATTGGTGTGTGTTGTTGTCTCACATCATAATGAGGTTCACAGAGAGTCATAGAGATGACTTGATGATTTTTTTGTATTTTTACTACCCCTGTATATAAACATATCCTAGCTGTGGAACTCTCTTTTAAATAATTTGTTTCATAGAATACTTTAAAATTCTGCTCATATACAAGGTGGTTATTTTTCATTGTTGGTAGTTATCTTTACAAGAAAGCTTACAATTTTTAAATTCAAATATTAGAAAAGCAAAGTTCCAAATGAGAATCATTAAAGAGAAAATAAGGTACTGCCAAAAGGAGTCTGTAATATTTCCAAATTAAGACTTAAAATATCAAAATGAAAATCTTTTTAAAGAGGGCAAAAAGTTCATATTCCAAGCCAAGAAAGGCAGTCATTTCTAAAACACATTTAAAAAATGTATTGGTTAGAAAAAATAAATCCAAAAACAGCTTCAAATGCACCGTTAACATAAAGGAAAATCATCAGAACCATTCATATTGGTCCCTATCTTTCATCTCATAAGACAAAATTAAAGATAATAGACTACTTTAGGGAAAAATACATAGATACATACACATACACATACACATACACATATACATACATGCACACTAGGAGGCAGCTTTGCAAATTTGATTCACCATTGATAGCACTGGAGAGGAGTATAATGTGCATGTCTGCTTTGAGAATTCTATAGACCATGTCAAATTGTTTTGAAATGAAATTCATTGTTTTGATATAATTATGTGCTCTTTCTCAATAATGGTAGTTTATGCAGTTCTAGGAAATAAGAATTTCTCAAATTGTAGAGATTCTATATAGGACTTTATGTCTCTATTAAGTCAAACTCATTCAGTATAAATCTATAAATAACTATGTGCCAAGTTCTGTAGTACCTGTCCAGGGATAAAAAGAAAAAAAAAACAAGTTATGGATGAGGCCCAAAAGGAGTCGCAATCTACTGAAATCTGATGACTTCCTTTTAATTGAAATTGAGGTCACACTGTGCTAGGAAATATTTCAAGAATGTTTTAAAGTATAAAAGAAAACCTTTATGTTTGGAAACCTTTTGGGTTTCATGAACATTGTGTTACAATTTTTTTCAAACGAAGTTATTCATGGGCTTTCAGACAGTTGGTACAGGTATTTAGTGTATCTAGTTATATGAATTGAAATGGAATACTTGATCCCCCATCTATCATGGTAAAAGGCATTTGAAGGTGAATGACTTGGCATCATGAATAAACTCAATTGTTTGGCAGAGAGCTCTTTAATTACAAATTTTTAAATGTTTAGGAGGACTGCATTTTACTTGATTTCCTTTCACACAATGTCAAATTTTGAAAAATGCAACTTTTGTATTCTAAAATAAGGAGAAGATATTGCTAAAGAAGGCCAAATGGCAAATTCTTTCTTTTAAACTGTACATAATGATACATGTTTACATATTGTCTTTTCTATAATGTTTAAAGTCATATTTATACAGGAAAGATGGTAGTGTCTGGCTATTAAAATATATTCTTTCTGCTGTACAGAACACTTTAACAAAGTAATGCTGGATATGCTTCAAGTCAGTAACTCTAATGGCATTCTTCAATTTCTCATATTACCAAGCCCTCAGAACAAAAGTGCCACTATCAATAGGGTGCAGATTTTCACTCTAACTCATTTTGATTTCCATTGAAACCTTTTCTTCATACTTATATGGACTCTCTAAAAAGTCTTCAAGCTTTTTAAATATTGGACGTGAAGACTAAAGCCAGAAGCTATTTACTTGGGAAATGAATTATCCTAATCTCTTGCAGCCATTTCCACACTATAAAAGTGTAGGGAAGAAATGAAGAATAATAACAGGAGGGAAAAATGAGCAATGACAAAACTGAAGCCTGGTTTTAAGGTGATAGTTATAGATGCCCAAATGAGGATTTGGTGGTAAGACTCAGGAGTATTCAAAACTAGTTATCTGGTGTGTCATTGTTAACATGCATTTGACTTGCCTTGTTAAACTGGATGAGGGATTTATAATATCAAATTCTTCACAAATTCAAACCTATATAGAGAGTACACATTTCTAATCAATAGATCAAATGTATTCCTCCAATCCCTCAGTATATACTACTGTACCCCACAATGTGTCAGGTTAGTGGTTCTTAATCTTTTCAGAACATTTTATTGGTCCATTGTAATTGTACATGATAGATTCATACAGATATGTTCATATATGGACATAACATTATTTGGTCTGTTTCTTTTCACATACTGCCCCTTTCCCTCCCTTCTTCCCTTCTCAGATCCCTTTCCACTACGCTACTGTTCTCTCTTCTAATTTTTTATGAGGTCCTTTTTCTTTCCTTTTATCTTTCTAGCTTCACATATGAGAGAAAATATGGAGCCTTGATTTTATGAGTCTGCCTTAATGTATAGACAGAGCTAAAATTTCTCAAATTTTGATTGGATCAGAATCCCCGAATGTGCTTGATCTGATACAGATGGCTGAGCTTTAATGCCAAAACTTCTGATTCAGTGGGTTGGTGGTGGGATCTGACACTGGTACTCTAACAAATTCTCAGATGTATTTATCTTCTTGGGCTGCCATAACAAAATAACACAGACTGGGTGGCTTAAACATCACAAATTTGTTTCTCAAACTTCTGGAGGCTGGGAAATTCAAGATCAAGGTGCCTGCAAAGTAGGTTTTACTCTGAGTCCTCTTCTTTTGGTTTGTAGGTGTCTGTCACCTACCTGTGTGTTCATATGATCTCTTCTTTATGCATGCAAAAGGAGGGATATCTCTGGTGTTTGTTCTTATTATAGGGATACCAGCCTCATTAGATTATGACCCCACCTTTATAAACTCATTTATCCCTAATTACTTCTTTAAAGTTCCTACTTACAAATACAGTCACATTGGAGGCTAGGACTTCAATATATAGATTTGGTGAAATACAATGCAGTCCTAAACACCAGGTATTGCTCCTACCCTGGTTACAGAAACCATACTTTTGAGAACGAGTAGGTTAGGCAGTATGATGAATATACAAGTGTATTTGCAAAGGATGCTGCCCTCCATACGATTCTGCTATATTAAAGAGAGAGGTTTAAAATGTATGAAACATTTAGAGGGCAAAATAAAACCATATAAAATAAATGCTTAATATAAAGTATAATCTGCATATATGAGTGGAAAATCAGCCTGTTGGGCTCTTAAGAAAACATCACAGTGTTAGTAAAATATTATTTTATTTTATTTTTTTTTTGCGGTACCGGGGATTGAACGCAGTGGCGTTCTACCTCTGTGCTACGCCCCCGGCCCTATTTTTTATACTTTATTTTGAAACCATGTCTCACGAAGTTGCGGAGGGCCTCACTAAGGAGAGAGACAGAGAGACAGGGAGAGAGAGAGAACGAGAGAGCTGAGGCTGGCCGCGAACCCGGATCCTCCGGTCTCCGCCTCCCAAAGTACTGGGA
>PVJS01055077.1:0-12764 GCA_004027185.1 Glis glis | reverse complement strand
CGGGGATTGAATGCAGGGGCGTTCTACCTCCGCGCTACACCCCCGGCCCTATTTTTTTTGTGTGTGTGGTACCGGGGATTGAACGCAGAGGCGTTCTACCTCTGCGCTACACCCCCGGCCCCATTTTTTATCCTTTATTTTGAAACCGGGTCTCACGAAGTTGCGGAGGGCCTCACTAAGTAGAGAGAGAGAGAGAGAGCTAGAGAGAGCTAGAGGGAGAGGGAGAGGGAGAGAGAGAGAGAGAGAGAGAGAGCTGAGGCTGGCCGCAAACCCGGATCCTCCGGTCTCCGCCTCCCAAAGTACTGGGATTACAAGCGTGCGCCACCATGCCTGGCCCCCCCACCCTATTTTTTTATTTTTATTTTTGAAACTGGGTCTCACGAAGTTGCGGAGGGCCTCACTAGGTAGAGAGAGAGAGAGAGAGAGAGAGAGAGGAGAGAGGAGAGAGAGAGAGAGAGAACCCGCATCCTCCGGTCTCCACCTCCCAAAGTACTGGGATTACAAGCGTGCCCACCACGCCAGGCCTTTTACAGGGGGTTTACTGGGTAGTAAATGAATTCTCAGCTTCGGAAGACTTCATCAGGGTGCATCCCCATTGCACACTATCCGTGGCAAGTCTGTCCCCATGGGTTGGGGAGCTGTTAAACCCACCAGGGTGGTCCCACGGGGTCACTGAGGCTCCTGCTCGTAGAGCTTCCCTCAATTCTGGAATCTTGGGCTTCTTCCACCTCTAAGACGCCCAAGGTCCCCGGGATGGTGGGAGCGGCTGCTCGGCCAGCCTCTTACCCTCCCTTCTCCAATATGACTTTCCTCTCGTAGTCCTTCAGGTACATGGCTCGCACTTTCTTCGGCTTCTCAGAGGCCACTGGCTGCTCCTCGCCCTCCGAGGAGGAGGAGGAGGATGCTAGGGGATGACCAAGAGACACCTCTGTCACCCACAGTCCTCCCGGCAGAGTCCAGAGGGCAGGGCTGGAGTGGACAGAGGCTTCAGTCCCCAATCCGCAGCTTCCCTGCTGTAAAACCTGCCCCTCCCTGGTGGGCGGAGACCAACCAGCAAGTCATGCTCTGAACGGTGGCACTCTCGTGCCATCAGTCCCTGACTGTGGACGGTGTAAATTAAGACTTTTCAACTTTGTGGTGAGTTTATTAGGGTATTAAATGGATTTTGATACATACATATTCCCCCCCACACACCCATATTAAGGATTGAATCCAGGGGGCACTTTACCACTGAACTACATCCCCAGCCCTTTTTCTTTTTCTTTCTTTTCTTGTGGTACTGGGGATTAAATCCAGGGGCTTCTACCTCTGAGCTACATTCCCAGCCCTATTTTATGTTTGTTTGTTTTATTTTTTTTTTCTTTTTTGCAGTACTGGGGATTGAACCCAGGGGCATTTTACCTCTGAGCTACACCCCCAGTCCTATTTTTTATTCGTTTTATTTTTTTTAATTTTTATTGTTTTGCGGTACCGGGGATTGAACCCAGGGGCATTCTACCTCTGAGCTACACCCCCGGCCCTATTTTTTATACTTTATTTTTTGAAACCGGGTCTCACGAAGTTGTGGAGGGCCTCACTAAGTAGCTGAGGCTGGTTGTGAACCCGGATCCTCCAGTCTCGGCCTCCCAAGTACTGGGATTACAAGCGTGCACCACCACACCTGGCTTCATTTTTATTTTGAGACAGGGTCTCAGTAAGTTGCCCAGGCTGGCCTCAAACTTTCCATCCTCCTGCCTCAGCTTTCCAAATATCTGGATTACAGAGTAGGCCACTACACCTGGCTTCCACATATTTTTTACTTACAATGGGTTTTTAGGAATGTAAGCCCATTGTAGGTCAAAGAGCATTTGGAGTCCTTAATTATTTTTGGTGGTACTGGGGTTTGAACCCTGGGTGTTCTACCTCTGAGCTATACCCAACCCCAGCCCTATTTTATTTGGAAACAATCTCACTAAATTGCAGAAGCCAGCTGAGAACCTGTGATCCTCCTGTCTCAGTCTCCCAAGGACCAGGATTACAGGCGTTCACCACCAGGCCCTGCTTGTAATCCTTATTACCACCACCACCAGGCAGTAATCTAAGACACTCTGCTAAGCACTTCTGATGTAAAACAATTCATTCAATAGTCACAAGAACTGGTAGGGCCCTGAGGAAGCAGCCCCCGCCCCAGACCTGTTTTCTGATAGAAGGTAGCATCTTTCTGATAAATGCGGGGGTCCTTCTTCTTCAACAAGGAGAGGGTCCTGTAAAAGTCGCGCTCCTGTTGGGGGTCAAATTCCTAGGGCAGGAAAAGAGGTGGGGCCGTTTTCAGAAGGGAGCCCTGGTGAATGCCGGTGATGGGGACAGTAAGCAGCCGGGACAGGTGGCCCAGAGGATGTGGAGTGGAGGGGGGACACGTGCTATAGGGAAGGACAGAAGATTGAGCTGGGGAAAGGCAGGTGGGGGTTAAACAAAGGAAGGAAGGAGGGAGGGACCCACTTGGGGGTGGGGGGGGTGGGGAGGGGAGGGCCATAGGTAGGTTCAAGACAGGGTCAAGGAAAGCAGGGGCACGGAGGCGCTTCCTGGGAAAGATAAGAGGACAGCGGGGCAGGTGGGCTGATGGCACTGGGGGACAGCAGGGAGGGCCGGGCTGTACAGAGCACCCAGGAGATCAGAGCTGATGGGGAAGAAGTTGGGCGCCTCAAGTGGCACGGAGAGGGGAACACTGAAAAGTGGCTGGACTCTTGGGGACTAGGAAGGGGCAAGAGGGACAGAGGGGTCGCACCACCCATCGGGTTAGGCAGGTGGATGGTGACAGGGGAGTGGAAAGGAGGGGGAGACTTGGGAGACTCGTGGTGACGGGGAGGGCGCTGTCCGTCCCCCAAAGGCTTGGGGACGGGGCTTGGACGATCCTTTGGTGCACCAAGAGGTTGGGGCTTAGCCGCCCCCTGTGCATGGGGGTCGGGGTGCAGTGGGAGGCTTGGACGCCCGGGCACGTCCGGGAAGAGGGCGGGGAAGCGCACCACGCGTTCATCGCTGGAGTCAGACTCCGAGCTGGAGTCGCCGCCGCTGTCTCGGTCCCCGTAGCGATCCTTCACTGTGAGGCACACACGGGATTCCCCCAGGTCAGTCGGGGGGCCAGACCGACCCCCCAGTTCCCGACAACCCTTCCGGCGCTGGAGCCCCGCGTGCACGCGCCCCGCACTCACGCCGCTGCAGCTCCTCGCGCTCCCGGTAGCGGCCGTACCGCGCCGCGAACGCCGCGTTCACCCGCAGGGGCGACGACCCGCGCGGCTCCGGCATGGCGGCTCTCCGGCCCACTGCGCACGCGCGCGGCAGGCACCGCCCAGGGGGCGTGGCCAATGCCGGCCCCGCCCGCCTCGAGCTTTAAAAGAGGCGGGGCCGTGCGTGCCGCTCCTAGCCCCGCCCCCAGCCCTTCCCGTTCGCCCGGCAGCCGCAGCCCCGCCCATGGGCCACGCCCCTGCGGGGAAGGCCGCAGCCACCGCCCACCCTCCCCACCCTCCGGCTCCCGGCACCCAGCTGACATCTGGGGGCCCTTTCTCCACTCGCGGTTTCCGGCCTCCCTTCCGTTCCGACAGCGCCTACGGCTGCCCCACCCAGCTCGCTCGCCCTAGGGCCCTGGGAATGACCAGGCTCTCCCCTCCCCCACAGCACCCACGATCCGCGAACCCCGTGCTCATCCCTACCGACACCCCGGATGCGCGATTCTCCATCCCAGCCTCACAAATCAATAGCCACCCGCGCTGTGATCATGCACAAGTCTTAATTTAATGGGTAAAAACATTAAATTATCACACAACAAATTTTCATAAAGCTTAATAAATAGAATCTTTTTTAAACGCTGTACAAGAGACTGGAAAACAAGCTTCCAACAAAATACGAATAAACTCATGCTACCCTTTTATTGATTTGAAACACTCCCCCACCCTTCCCATGCCCCAAGCGGGGTGCACACTGCAGGGATCTCTTTGAGCACAGCCAGCCAAGGTCACCAGGTTCCAGGAGCCCTGGAGGCGATGACCTCACTCTGGGGCTGGGGCTTTAAAGGCTCTGCCCTTGAGTCTAGTCTGCAGCCCCAGCAGCCTGAGTTGCAGAGAAAACTGAACCGTTTAGGTAGCTGCTGCCTGTAGGAGCCCTTCTCTGTCCAACACACCAAACGGGGTTAGAAAAACAAATGAGAAACGTCCCCAAACACACGCACCCGAGAAATCAACATCAATAAGCCACAAACTGGTCCTCCTCCCCTTTCCGCAGGAGGTAAGAGGAGAAAGTGTTTCTTCTCTCCTCTTCTGACAATGTGAACCCAGTGGGGTTCTCTGGCTGGAGAGGATGAACCGGGGTCACAGCAGGATCACCATGTGCCCCTGCAGGATGTCCATGAGGTCCTGAGACCCTCTCTGCCTTGCCAGCTCCAGAGGCGTGAACCCCCTGGCGTCCTTGTGATGGAGATCGGACTCGGGGGCCAGGAAGCTGACCACAGCGCTGTGGCCCTCCTGAACCGCCAGATGGATAGGGAGCGCCCCAGTGCCATCGGGTGCGTTGACATCGGCACCGTGATCCACGAGGACCTTCAGGGTGTCCAGGAATCCAGTGCGGGCTGCATCATGGATGGGACTGGTGCCAGAGGCGTCCTGGACATTGGGGCTAGCACCTTGCTTCAGAAGTTCCAGAGCGATGGTGGGGCTGCCAAACATCATGACCTATGTGGGGACAGATGGTCAGGATGTCCCCAAGAGAGGGGGGGTCCAGAAAGAGAAGTCACTGGAGAGAGCAGGGTCATCCAGAAAGAGGGGTCTTCCAGGGAGAGAGAATGCCAGAGAAGGGGACCTCTGGAGAATAGGGACACCCCAAGGAACACAGCCCCCAGGGAATCTGAGATTCCAGAGAACAAGTTCTGGGACTAGGGACCCCCAAGAAGCTGGTCACTCTGTTAAGAATACAGGGAGACTCTAACCAAGACAGTAACCCCCATGAAAACTTCCAAGAACTAAGACCTCCCTCAAGGAACCAGAGCCCACCCATAAGGGAAATTTATCCCCCCGCGGGGAAATGGCGCCCCCTAGGCTGAGACCGGCTCTCCAAAGAACTTGACAGTGGTCTCAAGAGAAGATGCCCAGGGAATTTGAAACCCCTTTCTCCGGGGAAAAAGTCCCCTCCTATCTAAGGGGATGTTCCTCAGGAAACCTGACTTCCCTCAAACATTGGGGTCCCCCTGTAAAGTGTCCCCCAGGGAATAGGGACCTCATGCAACATGAGGCTTTTTCTCTTGGGTCCCCCACAGATGCGTAGAATCTGCACAACCGTCAGGAATGAAGACTCCGGTATCAGAGAAGAACACCCAGAAAATGGGGGCCATCCTCAAGGAGGCACGCACAGAAGCCCCAGGAAACCTGAGCTGTCCCCCCACCCCGTGAAACTGGGACCCCAAGCAGCTGAACCCCCACCCTCGTGAGAAGAACCTCTGCATGGAAAGTGAATCCGCCCCGAACACAGGGAACCAGGAATCCTCGGGAGATAAAAAGCCCTCCCCTCCCCCCATCCTGAGCTCGCCCACTACCCACCTAAGAAAGGGACTTTGGGGAACAACGTAAGCCCAGGGGGTCACCACCACGGCCACGAGTCGAGAGCAAAGGAAGGAGTCTGGGGTCTCGGCCCCGGGCCAGCCGGGCCTCACCTGCAGCGCCGTCTTGCCGAAGCGGTTCAGAGCGTCGGGGTGAACCAGCTCGCGGTACAGAAGGCGGCGCACCTCCTGCACGTCGCCGCGGGCCGCCGCCCCGCTCAGCCGGTCGCCAGCGCGGACCTCCTCTAGCAACATGTCGACCCTGGTGGCCTGCGGAGCCCCCCGTCCCACCCCAGCTGGGTCAGTGCGGGGGAGCCAGAGCTGATGGCCCGGAAAGCCCTCCCCGGGCTCGGCCGCGATGCGCCCCGGCCCGGCTCTCCAGCCCAGTGCTCCCGTGCGACCCCCGCCCGCGCAGCCGGCTCCTCCCCCTGTCAACCCGGCGGGCGGAGAGGGGCTGGAACCCCGTCCAACCCTCCGCAGCCCGCAGGGCCCGGCCCGGCGCCCGCCCCTTGGGGGCAGGGTCTCCCCCCAACTCACCCTCCCTCCTCCTGGACGGGCGGAGTCTGCTCTGAGCCTGCGCCGCCGCCGCCGCCGAGTCAGCCGCCGGGGGCGGAGCCAGCGCGCTCGCGGCGCCACCCCCTTACGCCACCAATTTGTTTTCTTACAAACTCACTACCTTGTAGCGGAGTCTCCGTGCCCGGCCCGGGACCTTACAGCGCCCCGCCCACATAGTCCTCGCAGCCAATGACTGCGCGTCGTCAGGGAGATTTCGTCCGCCCGGGTGGGCGGAGCCGCTTCTGATTGGCTAGGGAGCGGCGACCAGTAGGCTGCTCGCAATGGCGGGGTTTTCGGTTTTCAAACCCGTCGGGCGGGCGGGAAACAGACCCGATTTAACTGACCCAGGGGAGAAAGGTCAGGGACAGGATAGCGCGGGCTGCTCGGGGAAAGGGAGGCAGGGCTTGGGGTCTCCCAGTCCGGCGTTCTGCCCTCCATGCACCCAAGGAGCAAGAGCCCTTACTACGCGCTTTATTTCATTTATTCATCCACCCACTGTGTGCGGGAACCGTTGTGGACGCTCGGGAGCGCACATTCAAGGAACTAAATAATTTTAGATAGCGTTAAGCACCGCGACAGAAATTAAAAAAGGGAAATAGTATGCGTGAGAAAGGAATCCTGTTCGGGTTTAGCCGGAGCCCTCCCTGGCAGAGAGAAAAGTTGACCTTGCCAATTGCCACGTGGCGAGCCAGGGAGGAGAGATGCGGGAGGCAGCGACGGAGTCCTTCATTCCAATGTACTGAGCATCTTCCTGCAGAGCCCAGCTGTAGAGCCAGCCTGGTGTAGGAGGCCTACAGCCTAGAGCGGGAGGGGTAGATGCCAGGGCTGATCAAACAGGATAAGGACCAGCCCTTTGGGAAAGGAAGTCTCTTAACACAGGGAGGTTACGGAGATGGCATCCCTGGAGAGGTGGTCTTTGATTGGAGAATGGAAGATAAGTGGGGTCTTGTGGGTGTGTGGGGGAAAGTATGCTAGGTGGGAGGCAGGGCAGATGCAAAGTTACTGAGGTAGGAGTGAGCCTGGTGTGACTTGAAGAAGGAGAGTCGGAAGTGGAGAGGGCAGGCAGGTGGGGCTGGGGTGGGGTTGTGCAGCTCAGGCCTGGGGGCTGCAGTGGCTTTTACTTTTTTGTTTTGTTTTGTTTATTTGTGGTACTGGGGATTGAACCCAGGGCAGTCTACCTCTGAGCTACATCCCCAGCCCGATTTTATTTTATTTATTTTTTGTGTGTGGTACTGGGGATTGAGCTCAGGAGCATTCTACCTCTGAGCTACACCCCCAGACCTTTTTATTTTTATTTTGAAACAGGGTCTCACTAGGTTGCTGACAGCCTCGGGCTACTTGCTGAGGCTGGCCTCAAACCTGCGATTCTCCTGATTACAGGCTTGCACCACCATGCCCGGTGGTTTTTACTTTTAAGGAGATGGGAACTATGCACAGGGAAAGGTCTAAGCAGGGAAGCCTTGATCTGATTTAGAAGTTAACAGACAGCTGGGTGTGGTGGCACACGCCTCTAATCCCAGTACTTGGGAGGCTGAGACAGGAGGATTTGAAGGTTTGAGGACAGCCTCAATAATTTAGCAAGACCCTTTTTCAAAATAAAAAATACCCTGTTTCAAAATAAAAAATAAAATAGGGCTGGGGATGTAGCTTGGAGGTAGATCATACCTGGGTTCTAGCCCCAGGTGCACACACACACACACACACACAAAAATGAGTAACAGTGAACAGGCGCCCCCTGGCTGCTGTGCGGGGTTCAGACCATGGTGGGGAACGAAAGCTGGAGCCCAGGCAAGAAGCACACACACAGCAGCTAGATGCAGCCTTTTAATGACATCCTAAAACTCAGAGCAGCGAGCCAGAGGAGCCTCTGGGTTCAGCAGCCGAGGAGAAGGGGCCCCTAGGACTCCCTAAGGCAGGTCACTGCAAGAAGGCACTCATGAGGGACAAGCCCTCTGATATTTCTTCACATAAAATCGGGGTGGGGGAGCCTCAAGACTGAGGGAGGCAGAGACCATCTCTCCTAGCCCACAAGTAGAGGAAGAGGCCAGAAGGGGCTGGGAACAAGAAACTAAGTCAGTGGCTTGCCCAAACACACACACACACACACACACACACACACCACCTGCCCCACCCCCGAAAAAAATCTAGAGAGGGGTCCTGGGGAGAGGGAGGTCCCATGTTCAAATCCCCGATTCTTTTCCCGTCTAGCTGGTACGAAGTTGATAATCTGCAGAAAAACAATGAGCAGCCATCTCAGGATTGAAGACAGAATTGAAAAGAAAGAGTCCTTCCCAGCCCCATGAGGTGGCGCACGCCTGTCATCCCAGTACTTGGGAGGCTGAGACAGGAGAATCTCAGGTTCAAGACCAGCGTCAGCAACTTAGCAAGACTCTCAGCAATCTAGCAAGACCCTGTTTCAAAAACAAAAAATAAAAAGGGCTGGGAGTATAGCTCAGAGGTAGAATGTCTCTGGGTTCAACCCCCAGTACCACACACACACACACACACACACACACACACACACACAAAGTCCGCCCCCCAAAATGCTTCCCCCACTCCAGCACCCATAATCAATCTTGGGAGTATTTTATAAAGCTTAGGAAGGGGTTAGACTCAGCTTCGGTAACTTTGGCAAAAAGCCGGTTTCCAGGCAGCAGGTGGGGGTGCGAAGTGTTCCGCCTCCTGTCCAAACCCTGAGGTAAGCCTGGAGCTGGCCGCTGACCCCATTTAATTGATTAATTGTTTCTTTTTGTGTGTGTAGTACTGGGGATTGAACTCAGGGGTGTTCCACCTCTGAGCCACACCCCAGCCCTATTTTATCTTTGTATTTTGAAACTGTCTCACTAGCTGGGTGTGGTGGTGCACACCTGTAATCCCAGTACTTGGGAGGCTGAGACAGGCTGGGGGTGTAGCTTGGAGGTAGAATGCCCCTGGGCTCAATCCCCAGTAACACACACACACACGCACACACACACACACACTGTCTCACTAAGTTGCAGAGACTGGCCTCTAACTTGTGATCCTCCTGTCTTCCTGTCTCAGCCTCCCAAGTACTGAGATTATAGACGTGTGCCACCACATTCAATTTATTTGTGTGTGTGTGTGTGTGGGGGGGGTACTGGGAATTGAACCAAGTGGCATTCTACCTATTCTACCTTCAAGCTACACCCCCAACCCTATTTTATTTTTTATTTTTTTGTGGTACTAGGGGTGGAACCCAGTGGCCTTCTACCTCTGGGCTATACCCCCATCCCTATTTTTTGTTTGTTTGTTTGTTTGGAAACAGGGTCTTGCTAAGTTTCTGAGAGCCTCACTAAGTTTCTGAGGCTGACTTCAAACCTGCGATCCTCCTGTCTCGGCTTCCCAAGTACTGAGATTACAGGCATGTGCCACCATGCCCGGCTTTTTATTTTTATTTTGAAACAAGGTCTCACTAGGTTGCTGAGAGACTCATTACTTCCTGAGGCTGTCCTCGAACCTGCTATCTTCCTGTCTCAGTCTCCCAAATCCTGGGATTACAGGTGTGCGCCACCACGCCTGTCTCCTAACCCCCTTTTAAAGATGTGCAAACAGAGGCCCACCATGAATGGCACAGGAATGAGGGGCAGGCCTGGGGCTAGACCTGCTGAGTTTGAGAGCCGTTCAAGCCCTGAGTCCCCACCCCCTCCATATTCTTGACCCCAGTGTCCCCAGGAGCCAGGCATCCTTACCACCACTCTGGGTGATGTAGCGAACCCAGGGCAGAGCCTGGTAGCCGCTTTTCTCAATGATCTTCATGTAGCGGACCTGGAAGGGAATGAAGAGCTAGCCCAGGCCGGAGGAGGGAGGTGGCTGGGGCCGAAGGTATATACAAGTGAACGAGATGGTGGGGAATGAGATGGCTCAGATCAGAGCGAGAGGGAGGATAGCCGGGCACAGTGTAGCACACTTGTAATTCCAGTACTTGGGAGGCTGAGACAGGAGGATCACAGGTTAAAGGACAGCCTCAGCAGGTAGTGAGACTCTCAGCAACCTAGCGAGACCCTGTTCCAAAATTTAAAAAAGGGCTGGGGGTGTAGCTCAGAGGTAGAATGCACTGGGGTTTGATCCCCAGAATTGCAACAAAAAAAAAAAAAAGAGAGAGACAGAGAGCAGGCCGCAGGCTGAAGGGAAAACACAAGACTATGGAGAGATGGGGACACCGGCCAGGGAAGTGAGGTGACAAGTCAAGGGAGAGGACGGGGACCCCCTCCAGTCCAGGAGAGGTCTCCTGTGGGTTTGCTCACCTGGATGCCAGAGACGGTGAAGTACGGAATCTCAAACTTGACCCCGATGGGGGGCCGGCCGTCCACCTCCTCCTTCTCCACGCTGGGGAGGCCGAAGTGGGCCCGCATCAGGTACTCCTTGCCCCCCTGAGGACACACAGGGACGTCAGACTTGCTGGGGGCCCCCACTTGCCCAGACCATCTTCACAGCAGCCCTAGAGCATTCCACAGCTAAAAAGCAAACACTCCTAGCCAGGTGCGGTGGCACACACCTGTCATCCCAGTACTTGGGAGGCTGAGACAGGGGAACTGCAGGTTTGAGGCCAGCCTCAGCACCTTAGCAAGACCCTCAGCAACTTAGTGAGACCCTATTTCAAAGTAAAAAAAAAAAAGTGTTAGGGCTGTAGCTTGGAGGTAGAATGCCCCAACGTTCAATCCCCATTACCAAAAAGAAAGAAAGAAAGTAAAGGTTCCTAGCTAAGACTAAAATGGGAGGGAGGCACTGAATTCCCATCTCCTGCTTCCCAGACCACGAGGACAACCCCACCACCCCATGATATGAACAAATCAAAGTCTTCAGGGCTGAGCCAGCTCCTGTGGAGGCTGAGGCAGGAGGATCTCCTGAGCCCAGGAGTTTGAGACTAGCTTGGCAACATAGCAAGACCCTATCTCAAAAAAAAAAAATTCTTTTTTCAGCTGGATGTGGTGGTGCATACTTGTAATCCCAGTACTTGGGAGGCTAAGACAGGAGGATTGCAGGTTTGAGGACAGCCTCAGCAAGTAGTGAGACTCTCATTAACCTAGAGAAACCCTGTTTCAACATAAATGCCCTTGGGTTCAATCTCCAGCACCAAAATAAAATAAAATAATAAATGTTTTTTTCAGTGGTCCAAGGATGTGGGTAAGTGATCAGCCTATTTGGTCCATGAGGGGAAATGGGCTTCCCAAGCTCACCAGACTCAGAAAGGCAAGGGTGGAGCCAGGCATGGTGGCACATGCCTATAATCCCAGTATTTGGAAGGCTGAGATACGAGGATCTCAGGTTCAAGACTAACCTTAGCAACTTAGATTCTCAGCAACCTAGCAAGGCCCTGTTTCAAAAAAAAAAAAAAATTTCCAGATATGGTGGTGCATGTTTGTAATACCAGTACTTGGGAGGCTGAGACAGGAGGATCCGGGTTCATGGCCAGCCTCATCTACTTAGGGAGGCCTCCTCAACTTAGTGAGACCCTGTTTCAAAATAAAGAATAAAAAAAATAGGGCTGGGGGTGTAGCTCAGAGGTAGAATGCCCCTGGGTTCCATCCCCAGTACTGCAATAAATAAATAAATAAATAAATATAAAAATAAAAAATAAGCCGGGCGTGGTGGCGCACGCTTGTAATCCCAGTACTTTGGGAGGCGGAGACTGGAGGATTCGGGTTCGCGGCCAGCCTCAGCTCGCGCATGCGCGCACGCACGCTCGCGCTCTCTCTCTCTCTCTCTCTCTCTCTCTCTCTCTCTCTCCTTAGTGAGGGCCTCCGCAACTTCGTAAGACCTAGTCTCAAAATAAAGTATAAAAAATAGGGCCGGGGGCGTAGCACGGAGGTAGAACGCCCCTGCATTCAATCCCCGGTATTGCAAAAATAAATAAATAAATAAAAAACAATAAGATAAAAAAACTTAAGACCAGGCACAGTGGCACATGCCTATAATCTCAGTACTTGGGAGGTTGAGACAGGAGGATCACAGATTCAAAGCCAGTAATTTAGTGAGGTTCTCATCAACTTAGTGAGACTGTTTCCAAATAAAATAGGGCTGGGGGTGTAGCTCGGAGGTAGAATGCCCCTAGGTTCTATCCCCAGTACCATTAAAAAAAAGAGCCAGGCATGGTGGCGCATGCCTGTAATTCCAGTACTTGGGAGGCTGAAACAGGAGAATCATAGGTTCGAGGACAGCCTCAGCAAGTAGTTGAGACTCTCATCAACTGAGTGAGATCCTGTTTCAAAATAAAAATAAAATAGGGCTGGGAGTGTAGCTCAGAGGTAGAATGCCTCTGAATTCAATCCCCAGTACCACAAAAAAGAAAAAAAAAGCAAGGGTGGGGAATGTGAATGAAGGGCTGGTTTCCTTAAACTTGGGGTGGGGGTGGGACTTAAACCCACTTCCCATTATAGAGTTTCAGTTTACCCATCTGTGAAATAGAGTAGTCTGGTTTCCATCATGCGTGTGTGTGTGTGTGTGTGTGTGTGTGTGTGTGTGTGTGGTACTGGGGACTGAACCCAGGGGAATTCTACCTTCAAGCTATACCCTCAGACTTTTTTTTTTGCGTTACCAGGGATTGAACCCAGGGGCGTTTTACCTCCGAGCTACACCCCCGGCCCTATTTTTTATCCTTTATTTTGAAACTGGGTCTCACTAAGTTGTG